>BHFT01021433.1:0-52043 GCA_004320025.1 Laticauda laticaudata
TAACCAACGGATGGCAAGTGTTTTTCTCTGTTTTACATCCTCTTTCCATCTGTTGGTGCAGTGTGACAGGGGCTTTAGACATTCAATAAGGCATTCAAAGTAGACCACAACCTACTTCTTGATAAGCTTGAAAAAAAGTGGGAAAGATAGCATCACCATCAGATGGATTTGTAATTGTCTGACAAACCATACTCAATGAGTAGTCCTTAATTATACTACATCTACATGGAGGGAAGTAAGCAGTGGGATACCACCAGGTTCCGCATGGGTGGGATTCAACTGGTGTTATGACCACTTCTGTGTCTGCTGCTGTTCAGAGCTACTGGTTCAATAAAGATGGGCAGAACTGGTAGCATCCCACCCCTGAGGTTCCATCTTAGGCACAGTACTCTTCAATATCTTCATAAACAATGTAGATGACAGAATAGAAGGGGAACTTACCAAATTTGCAGATGACATTAAGCTGGAAGAAATAGCTAACGCACTAGCAGATAGGCTCAGGATCCATCTGGATCTTGACAGAATTGAAATTCAGTGTAGAGAAAAGTAAAGTCTTACACTTAGGCAAGAAAAACCAAAAGTACACATATAGATTGGGTGAAACCAGGCTTAATAACAGTAACTGTGAAAGGGATCTTGGAGTCTCAGTGGACAACCAATTAAATATGAGTCAGTAGTGTATGGAGGCAGCCAAAAAGGCCAATGCAATCCTAAATTGCATTAACAGAGGGATACAATCAAGATTATGTGAGATACTAATACCACTCTATAAAGGCTTAGTAAGATCACACCTAGAATAACACATCCAGTTTCAGTCACTACACAATTAAAAATATGTTGTGCAGGATAAGAAATAATGGATGGAACCTAACCAGGGAGAGAAGCAAGAACTAGAACTAAAGAGAAATTTCCTAACAGTTGAAACAATTAATAAGTGAAATAGCTTGCCTTCAGAGTTGTGCTCCAATACTGGAGATTTTAAAGAACAAATCGGACAGGCAATTGTCTGAAGTATTACTGTTTGAGCAGGGTTTTGGGCTAGAAGACTTCCAAGGTGCCTTCCAACTCTGTTCTTCTATTATTTAGAAAAGGATAAACTCAATGATGCAAAGAAAAATACCTCTCTAAAATAATGTCTGAGGAATAGGACTAGTAACAATAAGGATGATGTACCCAGAAATGCAAATCCGTTTTGCATCAATTTGTTTTAAAAAATCATTGTAAACTAATGAGAGACTATTTCAAAATCTGGTAGGGATGGAAGGAAACAAAGCTGAGGTTTTGTCCAATTCTACCTAGAAGTGGTGCCAAATGCTAATAAATTACCATTAATCATTTATTAGCTTTGCAAAGGGAAAAGAAAGAAGAAGGCTTGTTTAATTATTCCTGTGACTCAAGCAAAACACAGCCAGGATATATCAGCTGGGTTTGTTTGAAAGCCCAGCAAATGGCTCATGAATACTAAAGTTGCAGTTCAAGTCCGCAAGTAAGTTATAATTAGGCCAAGGCTAGAAAAAAGGAAAATGGAGTTTGCTTGACCCTTTCTTATTTGCTTGTTCTCAGAAACAATTAAAAAATTAAGAGCCATGGTGGCACAGTGGTTAGAATGCAGTATCACAGGCTAATTCTGCCTACTGCCAGCAGTTAATTTTCACCAGCTGAAGGTTGACTCAGACTTACATCCTTCCGAGGTTGGTAAAATTGTTGGGAGAAATACGCTGACTCTGTAAATCATTTAGAGAGGGCTGGAAAGCACTGTGAAGCAGTCTACAAGTCTAACTGCTGTTCCAGTGAGGTCTGTGCAAAACTTTGATGCAGTGGTTTGGGATACTGATTTTGTGTTTTACTCAAACTTGAAGTTTTGGGGGTTGGATTGGTGGAGGGATATCATGTGCCCCATGCAGAAAAATGCTCGTATTTTTCTCCTTTCAACCTTCTTTCACTTGACGGAAGAACATTTATTTATTTCTAGTCATTTGTATTGCTTTTGATGTTTTTTTCAAAGAGCAGCACTTCTGTGAAATTCTCCCCCCTCTTTATAATAATGTAAAGTTACAATTACAAAGATTAAACTTGAAAGTCAGTTTCAAGTGATAAAGAACTAATACAAACTAAAAAAAATAGAAAGGAAGGCAAAGCAAAAATAACAAGAGCCCCAAAAATTATGAATAGAAAAAGGGAAAAATATAGAAAGGAACAAAGAAAATACAAACAAATGACTTTCCCCTTTTTCACAAATCAAATAATTTCAACCATGTACTACCTTCCCTACCGATACATCAAAATATATCTTCTTCCCATATCTCATCACTTTTTCTATAAATAAATACTTAAAATATAATTAAATTCTAATCAGCAAAAAACCATTCAAATTTACTAGATGTAGCAGCATTGATACATTACTTTAATCAACTTTATATTCCTTTACTTTTCACACAATAGCTTTTCACTTTTCTAAAAAGAGCAGCAGCAACAACAAAAGATCTCTCCTTCCCATTCTCTTATTCATAAACAACACATACATTTTTCCTGATCGAATAAATCAGGATTTCTTCCCTTTGCCTTTAACAATCTTGCTCTTTAATCCTTTTATATAATGTCCCAGAATTTGATTTCTTTTCATTTTCTCTTTGTCTCTCCTCAGAAGATTCTTCAAGACTTTAAGAAGTCTGTTGTAAATCCAAAATAAGCAATCTGTCAAGTGATTGTTCTGGTTTGTTATTTGAGTATCCCTTTTCATTATTAAAACATCATCTAATTTCATCCAATGTAACATTTTTTTCCACATCATTCTTGAATGCTGTTATTTTAGCTTCATGTTCAAATCAGCCTCAATCTCATTCTTTTTTTTAGTAAAGCTTACTTCTCTTATATAACCTCTTTTAAATCCAGTTTTACAATAGCAGACAACCTTAATAGTAACTTCTGAGTACATTTTTTCAAATATCCTTGAATTTAAGTATGTTCCACTGTATATTAATGGGTCTTCTCCCTTAACTATAATTGTTTAGTTCTTACTGGTTTCCTTTACTTCAAAGTCCCCTTTTATCATGTTCCCCCTGCCCCAATCAACAGCATTTCCCCATGGGAAGGTTTCTTGTACTTAATTTCAAACTCTTAATATATTCCAAACAACATTTCCCCACAGAAAAGATTCTTATAATTAATTTTAAATTCTTATACCAAATCTGTCTGGTCCTTTAATCCTTTATAGCCTTCCAGAATCAATATTAATCACCCTTTCACTGTTTATTCTAAGATATTTTTTTAAAAAAATCCTTAAACCGATATGAAATGTCTTTTGATGACGATTAAAGGGAAATCACCTAGTGTAATGAAACTTTTGAATGTTCAAAAATCAGTTAACAAGCAATTTCCAGAAGTGATTTAAAAAAGAACTATGTGAATCAATAATATCCTTCTGAAAAGTGCCAAACTGTGGCGCTGGGCAAAGTTTTATTTATCAAATTTCATTGGCTGCCCATCTCACCATAGATGGCACTTTTTTGGATCCCAAAACTCTAAATTCACTAAAGTCCACTATGTTGTGGTCTCCTCATGGGAAAATGCTATTTGGAATGCTTATGGGCAATCCCAAGTCCTCTCCTTTTCAGAAGAGGGATTCCAAGTAATTCATCCATTTAGTGGCTTTCTAAGTATATTAATTGCTCATCTAGGTCCCCTATCATATGCCTTCAGAAAGCTCAGAAACCATGACAAAAGAATGGGATCCCTCTTCTGTTGCCACCCTACAAACAATTGGTATTCAGATGATGCTACTTCTGATCTGGAAGAAGCATAAATCCATCAAGACTAGTAAGCTATATTAAGCATGGCCCTCCATGAATCTACCAAACTCCCTTGTTAAAACTTAAAAATTGGTGGTTACCACTTTCTCCACAATTCACTTATTGCAGTATATGTCAAGTAATTTAAATTAAACTGAGCACAAATTATAGGAAGGTATACCCTGTGTGCACAAGACTAAGCATCCTTTTGCTACAAGAATTGGGCATTTAAAAACCTAGCTCACTGATTTGCAGACACCATGGCAGGCTCATCTCTTCTTCCCCCAAATGGCCAACAGACACCTCCAGAAGGCCACTGTCATTGTAAAATTGCTCAAGTAATGACAAAGGGAAAATTGGCAAGGTAAAGTCAGTATCATGACCAACATAGTAGCTTCAAGCCATTGATAAGCACTGCTGATCTTTGGCCTCATGGAGATAGATCAGCTGCCCATTTTACTCTTGATGGCATATTCCATCTGCATTCACAAGCCCCAGATATTTTTCTGGCTTTTTGAATGATAGCTAGATCCAAGAAGAAAGCCCTCCTGAGCAAGTGTTCAGGGAAAACAATATTTCCTGAGATTAATCTCCACTGATGTTCTAAGCAAAAATCTGTTGACATTTTGAACTGAATTGGTGAGTTTCTGCCTCTCTTAGTCAGAGGCACTGATTTAGAAGTTTTCAAAATGCAAGTTAATACAGTCTATAATATACAGGCAGTCCTCAACTTAGGACCACAACTGAGCCCAAAATTTCTGTTGCTAAGAAAGACAGGGATGACAGAATAATGCTGTTTCCCCTCTTCTCTCCATTCCACAATCTGATAGAATCAAAGTCCTATTTGTTATCATAGACTAGAAATGAAATATAGCTAAAACAGATTTTTAGAGGACATTTTCCTGCACAGTAAATGCTTCTATCAATCTCAGCAATTCTTACAATGCAATACAGGTAGTTTATGATTTATGACCATAACTGAGACTGGAATTACAGTTGTAAATTATGCTGGTTATTAAATGGATTGTTATGTGACCAACCTGATTTTACAACATCTTTTGCCAGTCATTAAATGAGTCAATATGGCCATTAAGCGAATTTGCAATTGCTAAGTGAATTATTAATGCAATTGGCGTTTCCTGCCAGAAATCAGAAGGAAATGCTGGTTTGTGCCCAAAAACATAATACATCATTGTCAGGCGACTTGGGATACTGCAAATAACCATAAATTCGGGCTGGTATGCCAAGCTCCCAAAATGCAAACATATTCTGAATTTAAGAAGAGATTGGATTGCCATCCCTACTTGTCAAGTAGGGTTTCTTGCTTGGGGAAGGGGTTTACAGTCCAAAGTCCCTTTCAGCTCAGTTAATCTGAATGTTTTTATGATGATTGCAACATCCTGGGGCCATTTGACTGCCATTTGTGACCTTCCCAGCTGAAGACAGATTTACTTAACAAGCTCATGATTCACTTAAGGACTACAATGGTAAAATTTCATAAAATTGAGTGAGACTCACTTAATAACCTCCTAGCTTAGCAATGGAAATTCTTGTTGCAATTGTGGTCATAAGTTGAAGAGTACCTAAAGAGAATTATATATGAGGAGTCCTTAGTGTTCTCGGAGCTTGTTTGTTTTTTTGCAACTTGCACTGATGACGTTGCCTAGTTTGGGTAATGAAATATCTGCAAGGAAACAACCAAGCTCAGAGGGCACCAAGACCCCACAGTTTTTCTCCTTCTCTCCAGAAACCCCTCTCCCTGCTAGCACTGATGATGCTAGCTAGTTTAGCTAATGAAACATCTGCAAGAAACAACCAAGCTCAGAAAGCATCAAGGACCTCACAGTCCTTCTCCTCTTCCCCACAACTTTCTCCCTTCTAGCACTGATCATGTTACCTAGTAGTTGGATAAAGAAACATCTACAAGAAAACCGCCAAACTCAAAGAGCACTAAGGACCTTTCCTTTCAACCTTGAATTAAAAGTATTATTCTTTCTTAGATTGTATATGGTTTGTTATGCTAAGGCAAGAACACACATACTCTTTCTTTCTGTGTGTATGTGCAAGTGTGTTTATGTGAGTGTCTGGATATTTTCTGTCCTGCTTCCCCATCCTCTGCCAATTGCTACAAATTGATTGCTGTATTACCATCATTAAGCAGAATTAACAACCACTGCCATCTAAACACACAGCAAATGAGTTGCATGTTTGCTACATAAACTGACTCCTCTGCTAGCTCCAGACACACATATCCAACTGAATACCTAATTCACAGGCAAATGGAAGGGACACCAATGCATTTAACTCACTGCTATGAGCTGATAGGAGTTGTTCATCATGGCAATAAGCATGTTTAGCAATACCACCAAGGAGATGACGTTGTATGTGCCAAACATGGTGGCCCCGACAAACTCTGTGAATTCATGCCTGGCTTTGACATTCGTGACGTAGAGGTTCAACAGACCAAACACCGACCAGAAGAGAGACTGAAGAGTTTCAAAGAGTCTGAAAAAAAACAAAAGATAAATAATTATTTTAATAGATTTGATTGAGTCGAAGAGAACAGATACATCATTTATCTTTCTCATGCGCTGGTACATCCAAAAGTTTTTGGACCTACATCTTTCTATTTCCCAGCCAATATAGTTTCATGTATACTCTCAGCTTATCCCTGATGTAGAATCATAGGGCTGGCAAAGACCTTGGAGGTCTTCTCATCCAACTCTCTGTCCAAGACAGCAGACCTTATTCCATCCTGCACAAATGTTTGTTCAATCTTTTCTCAAAAACGTCTGGTGATAGAATACCCACAACTCTGAGAGGCAAGTTGTTCCATTAATTAATTAATTAATCATTGTTAATTAATCATTCTCACTGTCAATAAATTCCTCCTTGTTTCAAAGTTGGATCTCTCTTTAACTAGCTTCCACTCATTACTTCTTGTCCTAACTTCTGGTACTTTGGAGCAGCAGTCACCAATTGGTGGGCCACAGTCCACTGGTGGGCCGTGAGAAAATTTTGGTGGGCGCAGAGAAATCTCACCCCTAGAGCACCTCACAAAGCAATTAATCACAGAAACACAAGGCTGTGCCCCCCACATGGCCCGTGGGAACCCTCCCCACCCACTCACTCCTTACCCGGTAAACTTGCCTGCTAAATTGCTATTTTTCCTTTTTCTGACCATCAATTTGTTCTGCTGTGCCAGGAGATTTAGATTAGCTAGGAAGCAGGATATGGTTGGATTTCTTGCTTTCTAGCTAGTCTTTAGATCTTTGGCTCTGCTTTTTAAGCACAGCCAAACCTCCCTTAGGACTGAAGGTTCTATTGTTTAGTGCAAACTCACGGCAAGCAAATTTTATGTGACAGACTCAGGTAGCCAATGGCAGATAGATCGATCACTGAATGATTCTGTGAGCAACTCAATCTTTGCCTGATTTTGGGTAAAAGTTGCTCTTTTTTAATAACAAATTCAATATTCAATATACATGGTGTGTTATGAGTNGCTTTGCCTGATTTTGGGTAAAAGTTGCTCTTTTTTATAAAAAAAATCAATATTTATATATATATTTATAATATTTATATACAAGCCATGCCCAGCCAGTCACATGACCACCAAGCCACACCCACAAATTAGACCATGCCCACAGAACTGTGGTGGTCCCTGGGATTTAAAATTATGAGTTTGGTGGTCCCTGAAGTCCAAAAGGTTGGCGATCCCTGCTTTGGAGAACCTGTCAACCCCTCCTCCACATGACATCCCCTCAAGTATCAGAAGATAGCTATTATGTCATCCCTAATGTTTGTTAGGTTGATCAGCTCCCTTAGTTGTCCATCCTCCAGATCCATTATCATCTTTGTTATTCTTCTTTGCACTTTTTCTAGGGCTTCAATATCTCTTTTATATTATGGTGACTATAATTGGATGCAGTATTCCAAGTGTGGCCTCACTAGCGCAGTATGCAGTAGTACTATCACTTCATCTGATTTTGATACTACAAGTAGTCCTTGACTTACAATAGATCATTTAGTGACTGTTCAAAGTCACAACAGCATAGAAAAAAGAGACTTATGACAGTTTTTCATACTTACAACCATTACAGCATCCCTATGGCCACATGATAAAAATTCGGATGTTTGCCAACTGACTCATATTTATGATCTTTGCAGTGCTTTGGGGTCATGTCATGCCTTTTTGCAACCTTCTGATAAGCAAAGTCAATGGGGAAGTCAGATTCACTTCACAGCCATGTAACTAACTTAATAACTGCAGTGATTCCCTTAACAACTATGGGAAGAAAAGTAATAAAATGGGGCAAAAATCACTTAACAAATGTCTCACCTGGCAACAGAAGTTTTGGGCTCGAGTGTGGTCGTAACTCTAGGACTACCTGTATCCCTCTCTTGACATAATCCATCACTGCATTTGCTTTTTTAGCAGCTGCAGCAAACTGCTAACTCATTCTTAAGCAGAAGTCGACCAGGATACCTAGTTATCTCTCACAGTCTTTACTATTGAACCATGTACCACCTATTCTGTACCTATAAATTTGTTTTTCCTGCCTAGGTTTATGATTTTACTTTTCTCACCAATGAACTGCAGCTTAAGAGTATTATATTATGCAGTATTGCATGCTAACTCTGCCAGCAGTGCAATGCTGACTGGCTCTCTCAATCTTTCATCCTTCTGAGGTCGGTGAAGTGAGGACCAGATTGTTGGGTGCAAAATGCTGACTCTGTACATTGTTTAGAAAGGGTTGAAAAGCACTGTAAAGCAGTATAGAAGTCTAATTGCTATTGCTAAGTGCTATCTTCCTGGCTAGGGTGTAATGCTCAACTCTTTCTGAATCTTGAATGAACAGTGTAAGATTTCTCCCTTAGCCTGGCATTTGGAAAACCAGGATACAAATTCAGAGAAGCCTCTGAACAATTTCCTCATGTGAAAACTCTTCTGGAAATCTGTAGTAGAGAGCCTACATCTGTTACACTGGCAAAGAAGCGAAACTCGTATGAGAAGGAAGGAAAACTAATATCAAAATGCAGCTGCTTTCCAAAGATATCTTTTGGCAGCAGAGCTATTTTCTACCTTCTAGTGTCTGCAGCAAAATCCATTCCAGATATCAGTCAAAGAATATTACATGATGAGAGAATCTCTCTTCCTATTACCAGCACTGCAAAAATCGAGGAAGAGGGAGAGAGGAAAGAAAAGTGCATTTGAGAAGTGTGTTCTGCTATCCATATGCAAACTCTTCTAGAAATGGGAAATATATATTTTTATAAAGGAGATGCCTGTCCATGCTTCTTTTCTTTTGTGTCATCTACTGCATCATTTCTGCCCATTTACAAATATTAATTAACCAATTTCCACCAGTTGGTGCCCTCTAGTATGCTTAGACTACAATCCCCAAGTTGTCTCAGAATGATTTGGCAGCATCCTTAATGTAATAATGAAGATAATCCTCTGGATAGTCTGCCAGTCCAAATTTATGAAAGCCAAGTACAAGTGGTCTTCAACTTATGGACATTCATTTAATGGTTGTTTGAAGTTATAATCACACTGAAGAAAATGACTTGAACTTGATCCTTGCACTTACGGCTGTCATAGCATCTCCAAAGTAATGTAATCAAAATTTGGGTACTTGGCAATCAGAATTTGTAGTGCCCCAGAGTCATGGGACTGCCCAAGGAACTTCCAACAAGCAAAGTGAATGGGAGAGTCACATACACTTAATGATCCTGTGATTCATCTAGTTACCATGGCAAAAAAAGATCTAGATGGACTTTAAATAATATGATATCAAAGGAAAAAAACTTTAAACAGAAAATTAAGAGAGAATTGACTTTTTTCTTTCAAGAAAATACAAAAGAGGATACATCATTACAGAACCTCTAGGACACGATGAAGAGGTTTGATAATGGTCTATACAAGGAAAAGAAATATAAAACAGAAAAAAATGTTTAAAATATTGGAAGATGACTACAAGAAGTTGGAAAAAGAACGACAGAAATTTCCACAAAAAAAGGACATTAAAAATAAAATCGGACATAACTAAGCATTAAATGGGGCTATGGAAAAAAGAAGAGATAGCACAAAAAAAATGAAATGCTAAGGCAGAACTATTTTGAAGATGCAAATAAACCAGGCAGATGGCTAGCATATAAACTGAGAAAGGAAAAAGACTCGAGAAGAATAAATTACAATTGATAAACAAACAAGGACATGTATGCTATGGAAATGAGGAGAAGAAGAAAATTATTCAAGATTACTATGAGAAAAACTGTACCATCAAGAGGATGTCAGGAAGAAAGAATTCAACAATACTTACAGAAGCAAATTTGCCCCAGATACCCAAAGATATTGAAACAATGTTAGAAATTAATATAACATTGAATGGAATTAACAGAAGCTTTAAAAAAGCAAACGTTGGGAAAGGCACCAGGTCCGGGACGGTTTGCCAGTGGAATTTTATCAGACATTCCAGCGAACATTGAATCTTCACTTATTAGAAAATTATGAATGAAGTTATGACATAGAAGAGAATACCAGAAATCATGGTCAGAAGCATATATCACACCTTGTACCGAAGAAGGACACAGACCCACAGCAAGGTAAAAATTACAGACCTATATATAACTATGAAATTCAGATTATAAAGATTTTTGCCTTTAATTCTGTCAGAAAGACTGAAAATGATACTGAAACAATTTTGTTCATCCTGATCAAAATGTATTTCTGCCGAAGAGACAGATAAAAGATAATATGAGAATAATTTTTCGATACACTGGAGGCACATCTCTGAAAAACAAATGGCTCTGATGTTTATAGATGCACAAAAAGCCTTTAATAATGTGAATTGGCGTTTTATGCTGTTACAATTGGAACCAAATTGAACTTTGGGTAAAAAAGTTTACTCAAGCCATTGAAACGATATATCATAAAACAAACTGCAAAGGTTATGATAAATGGAGAGAGTTAACAGACTTTATAGATATAAAGAAAGGGACCAGACAAGGCTGTCCACTGTTGCCTCTGTTGTTTGTGTAACACTGGAAGTGCTGAATAGGAACATCAGAGAAGAAAAAGAAATAAAAGGAAATAAAATTAAAAAGAAGAGTATAAATTACTAGGTTTTGCAGATGACCTGGTATTTTATATTAGAGGATCCATTGGAGTCTGCACCTAAACTGATAGTAAAAGATAGAAGAGAGTATGGGAAAGAGAGCACGGTTTGAAATAAATAAAGATAAAAACAGATTTAGCAAAGAACATGTTGGTAAGAACAAAAAAGAATTGGAGGAAGTTTTGGTGATCCAGGGTCACAAACAAGGTAAGTATTAGGGATACACATAACACCAAGATGTAGCACACTTAAGGAGGACAATTATCTCAAACTTAAACAATAGATTGCGACAGATTTGATAAAATGGGGAAAATTTACAATTATCATTGATTGGGGAGAATATCTACAATTAAGATGAATGTATGCCCAGAATCTTACACTTATTCCAGACAATTCCAATCAGATTAGGGGGAAAGAATTTTTTGAGGATTTAAAGAAAATTGTGCTAAAATACATTTGGCAGGGGAAGAAAGCGAGAATAAAACTTAAATTGTTTCAAGATGCAAGAATTAGAGAGGATTTGCTTTTCCCAATTGGAATTATACTACCAAGCAACAAGTCTTGATTGTGGGTAAAGGAGTGTGGATAACATTAAGAATACTGGACTTTTGAATTTAGAAGCGACATGACTTGCTTGTTAGGGTGGCATGCCTTCCTCTGGTATAAGGGAACTAAAACTCAGGGGTATTTTAGAAGATATTATATTTCAAGAAGCATTGTTTCTAAACTGGGAGAAGATAAAAAGCAATATTATTTAAAAATTCCGCTTATGGTTATCTATTATTGAAGCTTTTTCCTATCCAATAATATAAACAAGGAACAGTTAGATATGGTGAATATTGAACGAAAAGGGGGTGAACTTAAATCTATGCAAGCGTTGAGATGAACAATGTGTAAAAATGAATTGTTCTTTTTTATATTTGCAAATACAATCTAGACGTTGATAATGGTTTTAAACAGAAGGGTATCTATGATAAGTTGACTGATTTAGACAAAATTTTGACAGCTATGATGAAAAAGTAAAAAAAAAACTTTATGGACACTTGCTAGAGTTTAAATTAGAGGAGAATAAATAAAATAAACAATGATTGCACTGGGGGAAAAATTTGATATGGGACTGGTTTAGAAAAATGGCAAAAATTGGTCGGTCTCAAAATTATAAAATGACAATGTCAACTGCATATAAAGAAAATTTGTATATGATGTTTTACAGGTGGCACTACCCCCAGCGAGAAATGCGAGGATGTTCAAGAATAAATGTTGGATAAATGTTGGAAAATGTCATCGATACCGTGGTCATATTACCACATGTGAGTGGACGTGCTCGGATGCGAAAAAGAATATTGGACTATAATCACACATGGTTTGAAAAATGATGAAACAAAACATAGACTTTAAACTTGAGATATTTTTTGGGAATTTATACCAGAAATATATTGTTAAAGAATTGAAATATTTGATTGTAATATGTTTCAACAGCGGCCAGAATTGTATTTGCTAAGAAATGGAAAAATGAAAAAATACCTATGCAGAGGAAATTATTTAGGAAAATCATGGACTGTGCCGAAATGAGTAAATTGACATTTGAAATTAGAGAAACAAGAGGATAAAAAATTTTATATGATATGAGATTTATTTTAATTCAATTGTTAGATAAAAAGTTTATAGAAAAAATAGATTAGTAAGCTTACAATAAAAGTTAATAGACTGATAAAGAATACAATATAAAAATATATAACCATTGTGTTTCTGTATAAAATATGTTTACTCCAAATCCTCGAATGTGATTGGCTAGAAAAGCTGGCATAGGGATTGGTTCACTAGGAACCAATCCAAAAGAGCTGCCAAAAGGCGACAAAATCAAGTAACCATCATTGGCTACAAGCCGGCAGGCAAGCCGTATATAAAGGCTGCCGCAGCTAGAGCCAAACCGTTCCGTTTTACATAATAATTGTTTGCAATAAAGACTTTTACTGTTGGAACCCGGTCTACCTTGCGTTTTCTGGATGGAACACTGGCGACGAGGATGGGATCATCCTAAAACGTGAGACTGTGCACCAGCAAATTCAAATCCAGGCTTGAAGCGGATGGCCGGAAATAATGCACCGCCCCCGCACCCTTCAATCCCAATGAAGAAGATTGGGAATCCTACGTAGACCGTTTCCAAATGTACTTAGAAAGTAACGAGATGAGAAGATTTCAGACCAGCGTGAAGAGGGCTGTCTTCTTAGCGCATTGTGGACCAACTGTGTTCAAGATGGCCAAAGCATTGGCGAAGCCCAGGGACATAAAACAAATGACCTGCGCCCGAACTCCAGCGAATGTTAAAAGCTCACTACTCACCAATGGTGTCAAATCTCATCAAACGGCACGAATTCTACCGAAGGGACCAAAAAGAAGGCGATACCATCGCTGATTTTGTGGCAGCCCTCCGACAACTGGGGGAGCGTGCGAGTTCCTGAACTTAGATGAAAGCCATGCAAGATCGAGTGGCATTGGGTTTAAAAGACTCTAATTTACAAAGTAAATGCTAAATAAATCCAACATAACCTGGCTGAAGCAATCGCAGAAGCCACAGCCGCAGAAGCCGCGAAAAACTCAGTGGCCACATGAAGCAAATGAACGCGAATAACGATGGAATGAGCCTAACCAGAGGGAAGAAGCAATTTCCTGCCACACACACCATGATTTTGACGGACATCAGAATCCAGAGAGGATGACGATAGAGGTCCACCGCCTGTAGCCAACAAAAAAGGGCACGAAAAAAGAAATTGGCGGAATGCGCCAGTTGTGGAGGAAACCACCCTTGAGCCGATTGCAGATGTCCTCGATGTCATCTGCCAGCTTGCAAGAAAAGGGGGCACATCGAGAAAGTCTGTAGGAATCGAAAAAATAACAGCCCTACAGACGCAGTAACTCTCCCCCACAAGCTGAATCGAAACAAGCCGAGAGAAAGTGAGATCGAGTGCAACAAACGAGCAGTAACCGAGAAAAGACCCATCAAACTGTCACTATCGGGCGCTCAGACGGAAAGCGGAAAGAAAGTTAAATATCATCGTTAAAATTGAAGGCAGCCCCTGTGAGATGGAAGTCGATTCAGGGTCTTTCCTGTCAATGGTTGTCGTGGACACAAATCAGACAACTGGTCCCAAATATCAAACTAAAAGAACTCCAGAAACAAAAAGGGGAATCGAATCCCTGTGGTAGGTCTAGGACATTTCCGAGTCGCTTACAAGCATGTCGAAGTCCTGCCTCTGACAATAGTCGACCGAGACCGACCCAGCCTCCTGGGCATCGAATGGTTCACACCATTGGGCATTGGATGACCGGAGTGGACCGAGTGGCCGAAACAACTGGGAAGAAAACCTGTATCACGAGTTCCAGGACATTTTCGATGGCACCCAAGGCAGGTATCGGGGGACACCAATTTCCTTTAGAAGGCCCCTAGAAGATTAAAAGCCAGATGAGTTCCCTTTGCATTAAAAGCAAAAATAAAGGAACAATTGAATACATTAATTGACCAAGGGGTTTTGGAACCTGTTGACCATGCTAAATGGGAGACACCAATAGTAACACCGGCTAAACCTGACGGGTGCAGTACGCATCTGCGGAGACTACAAGGCTACCCTGAACCATGCGCTGCAACAAAAGCGCATACTCAGTGCCAGTCGTACAACATTTGCTACACTACTCGGGGGAGGAAAGTTTTTTGCCAAACTAGATCTAGCACAAGCTTACCAACAGCTTCCAGTAGACCCCTTAACGGCCGAGGCACAGACAATAGTGACTCACAAAGGGCATTCAAAGTGTAACAGACTTCAATTTGGAGTGATGTTGCCCCAGACGTTTTCCAAAGCCCTATGGAACGCCTATTAAATGGAATAAAAGGGGTGTGTACCATATTTTGGACGTCCTAATTTGGCTAAAGATACGACCCAACTAGAAAAAAGACTAAGAGATGTACTAACAAAATTTAGAGAATCTGGTCTGAAAGTTAAAAAAGAAAATGTGTTTAATGCTGATCGCATCGAATTTCTGGGCTACTTAATTTACGGAGAGGGCATACACCCTACTGAAAAAAAAGTCAAAGCCATTAAAGACGCACCACAGCCAAAAAACAAAACGGAATTGCAGGTATTTTTGGGTCTAATAACTTCTATAACTATATTCCTCCCCCACAAAGCAACATAGCGGAACCATTACACCATTTACTGGATAAGAAAACTAATGAACTTGGGTCATAGAGAACAAAAGGCATTCCAGAAAATAAAAAATTTTATTAACATCTTTACCATTCTTATCCAGTTTAGTAACACACTTCCATTGATGGTAACCTGCGACACTCACCGTTTGGGTCGGTGCCATCCTGAGCCACCAATTGCCAGATGGGAGAGAGGCACCCATTGCTTAATTACTCAAAGACTCTGTCTAAAACAGAACGTAACTATAGTCAACTAGACAGAGAAGCCCTGGCAATCTGTCGCCGGAGTGAAACGTTTTCATGATTACCTTTATGGAAGAACATTTTTGATTGTAACGGACCATAAACCGTTACTAGGAATTCTGGCGGGAACAAGCCTAGACCGAACATTTTATCCCGCGGATGACTAGATTGGTCAGAATTCTGAGGCAGCATACTCGTTACACATTGACGCATTGACCGGGAAGCAATCTCCCATGCAGACGCATTAAGCAGAGCACCGCTGCCAACGATGGAGGAACACCCGTGCCAACAATGACCACCCTGCAAATAGAGACATGCCCCGAACTACCAATATCTCAAACAATGTCGCCAGAGCCACCGCAAAGGACCCAGTGACTGCCCGCATATTAAAACTGGGTAGGTAAAGGCTGTCCGGAAAACCAAAAAAACTGAAAACTTTAAACCTTTCCGGACCAGACAAACCGAACTCTCAATTCAAAAAGGTTGTTTATTGTGGGGTGATCGGGTAGTAATCCCTCCTAAACTACAGACTAGAGTGTTGGGTATGCTTCACGAAGGCCACCCTGGTATTGTAAAAATGAAAAGCCTTGCGAGAAGCTTATGTCTAGTGGCCTGGTCTAGATAAGACATCGAATACTGGGTTGCTACTTGTACGAAATGTCAGAAATCCAGGCCTTCCCCAACCACAAGCACCCATAAGGGACTGGGAGACCCACGAGGCCCCTGGTCTCGGATCCACATTGATTGCGGGTCCTACTAGGGGGCATATTCTTTTAAATTGTCGTAGATGCATACTCAAATTGGCTGGAAGTTTTAGTAATGTCATCTACGACAACCGAGGCGGTTATTAAACAACTTAAAAAACTCTTCGCAACCCATGGATTGCCAGACGTCCTAGTGTCCGACAATGGGCCACAATTAACCGCCATCCAATTTGAACAATACCTAGCCTCCCTAGGTATACCGCCATGCACTGACCGCGCCGGCCCACCCGGCAGCAAATGGTAGGGTGGAGAGAGATGGTCAGGTTTACGAAAGAAGGTTTAGAAAAAAATGGACCTTGGGATGTCCAGGATAAAATTAACTGTCTACTCACCCTCCAACATATCACACCCAGCACTGTAACCAACAAAAGCCCAGCAGAATTATTAATGGGAAGAAAAACTTAGGTCGCAATTAGGACAGGTTGCACCCCAAATTACACTTTGGAAAGACCCCCGACTCCTCCAGTCGGTTCGAACGTTTAAAATTGGCGACCTTACGCAAAAAAAATTTTACCGGGGACCCCTATGGCTTCCAGCCACAATCACACAACTCACAGGCCCCGGTCCTACGACTAACGTAGACGATGGCAGGGAATGGAAGCGGCACATAGACCAGCTTCGTTCCAAAACATTGAAAGAAATACAAACTCACAACCACAAATAATAAAAATCGATGAAAACAAAACCAAAGAGGGGGGGGAAATACAAAGAAAATAATAAAGACTTTTTAAATAAACCCAGAACATCTAACCAATCAAAAAGAGCAAAAAGAAACTTACGGTTAGATGAGAACTTGCGAAAAAAATCCAGGCGAAGGGCCAGCCAAGCCAGCTCAACCTGCCCGGAGAAGCCAGGAGGGAGCGGCAAAACCACCGGCCTGAGAAACTCAAGCGGTAGCAAAATGGCCGACTCACCCTTTCAGGCGGTTCCATGGAGAAGAGCCGAAGAGACAGCAACCCCATCCGAACCGGTTGAAGTCTCCAGCGAAAATGAACCGCACAAGTCAGTAGGAATCAGAAGAAGCCCACCTACCTGCGCGACTACGTCACCACATAGGACTAAACAAGGGGGACGGGTGTTCTGTATAAAATAGTTTACTCCAAATCCTCGAATGTGATTGGCTAGAAAAGCCGGCATAGGGATTGGTTCACTAGGAACCAATCCAAAAGAGCCTCAAAAGGCGGCAAAATCAAGTAACCGTCATTGGCTACAGCCGGCAGGCAAACCGTATATAAAGGCTGCCGCGGGCTAGAGCCAAACCTGTTCCGTTTTACAATAATGTGTTGAAATAAAGACTTTTACTGTTGGACCTGGTCTTAACCTCGCTTTTCTGGACGGAACACATTGGGTGAATGTATAAGATTAAATCATTAATGAAATTAGAATATCTCATATAAAATGTGTGGAAAAATAGTCAAATGAATGTTTAATAATTGATATTATATAAGTGCAAGCTAGATTGATAAGGTGAGAATTTATATAACTTGTGAATAATGGTAAAAAAAGGTTAACACAAAAGATTGTAACCAAGCTGACACACTGTATGTATATAATTGAAAGAGGGCTTTATGTTTTTATGTTTTGTTCATATGTTTGTTGTAAAAAATAAAAAACTTTAGGGGAAAAAAAAAGTCCAAAAATAAAACCACCACTTAGTGATGTCTTTGGAGATTCTGTCATTCAGATCATCGTTGTCCCAAAGGTAGTGTCAGCTTCCAATAAGTTTTCTTGACATCTTTTGCTGCTTGACTCTTGCCAGCTACCATGGAAATGGGGGGAAGGGTAATTTGGTGTTGAGGGGAGGAAGGGTGTTGGAGGGCGAAGATGTATGAACTTAAAAGGATGGGATACTTTCTTGCTTTCTGCAACTGCATACACTTATCTTTTCTAGGCCAAGATCAACCGTCTTGGCATACCAGCTGTGTGAGACACTACCTGAAGATGTACCCCACATTATACAGATCTCAGATTAGATGTCCAGTTTGAACTCCTGAGGGAGGGAACTTGGGATAAGAAACAGATGTAGGCATGGCCCCAACTGGAGTAAGCCTTCACCTACCACTTCCCGAGAGGCTCCTAAAGTTCAAAAGTGCGGGTCAGCTGTGAAATCCAAATTCACAGTGTGCTTCCGATGTGGGAAGAAGCATCACCGAGCTGCAGATTGCTGCACTAAACTGGTTGTCAAAGGAATGTTGGCTGGAGGGAAGAAAGTCAAAAAACTTCCAGCCCAGCAGCGTGAAGGAGCCCTGAAGGCCATGGAAGTCATTGAATTTGCTCCTCCAGGAAAGGAGGAGTTGGGAACACCAACCCCTTCAGGTGAGAGCGAGTCCAATTCTGATGACTACCCTCTGGTAAGTCAACAAATGGACCCCATGAACATCCCAGTGGCATTAAGGGTGTCTTCATCTGGCACCCAGGGAAAGATGTCGCCTCTGCACCTGCCTCTGGGTGTACTAGATGCATAATTAGCCCAGAGGTCATGTATAAACTGGGGTTGAGATTAAAAACTTTGAAAACTTCCATAGCATTTGAAAACTTCCATAGCATTTTGAAAACTTCCATAGCATTTTACCAACTAGATGGATTGGTGGCTCGGGGTGGCCTGGCTCATTTTGTAATGGAGCCAGTGGAAATGTCGATGGGAAAACACCAAGAGACTTTGTATTTTATCATGGCCCCCAGGATGGAGTGCCCTCCTTACTCGGATTAGCCTGGTTCTGGAAATGGAACCCTCAGGTGGACCGGAAGAAGGGTCTGCTACACATTCACTCCATCCAACCACAGGAGGCAGGGAACAAACCCTAGTAAGGCCCAAGGAGTGGGCATCAGTGGCAAGTGAACACATTGCAGGGGGGGGGGATAAAATTCCAAAAGAATATTGGGACCTCAGGGAGGCTTTTAGCGAGAAGGCTTTGGCCATGCTCCCCCTCATCGCCTCACAGATTGCAGCATAAAGGTCCTCCCTAGAGTGAAGCTCCCAAAGCCCAAACTGTATTTGACAACACCATGAGAGCTGGAGGAATTGCAGTCTTTTATCAATAAAAACCTAAAATGGGGTTTTATTCAGCCTGACAGGCCCTGAGTGGCAGCCCCAGTGTTGTTCTGAGAAAAAAAGATGGCTCCTATCATTTATGTGTGGATTACAAAAACCTGAACACCATTTGTGTGGAAACCATTTATCCACTCCCCTTAATGAAGGACATGTTAATTCACCTTGCCAAGGGAAAGATTTTTACTAAGCTTGACCATAGAGTCTGAATTAACGGAGGGGATGAATGGAAGACTGCATTTAATTGCCCTTTAGATTGTTTTCAATTTAACATACTCCAGTTTGGCTTGCAAGGAGCCCCTGCCATGCAACTGATAAACGATGTGCTGCACGAACATCTATACAAGGGGATGTTGGTTTACCTTGATGTTCTTATCTATACAGAAACCATGGACGAGTGCCTAAAGTTGGTGTGGTCAGTCTTGAAAAAACTCCAGGTTACTGAATTGTATGCGAAGCTATCTAAGTGTGAATTTCACCAAGGGAAAATTGACTATCTGGGGTATCACATCTCACATGAAAGAATATAAATGGACCCAGAGAATGTCTGAACCATTTTAGAATGGGGTCCCATGTGTACCAGAAAACAATTGTGAAGTTTTCTAGGTTTTGCTAATTTCTACTATCAATTTATTCCAGCCTTTGCAAAGATTGGATTGCCTATTACAAACCTCCTAAAGACAAAGAGAGAACTGAAACCAAAGCCCAATCAATCTTTGGAATGGTCCATCGAATGCCAAGCAGCTTTTGAGAAACTGAAATGACTATTTGTAGTCAAACCTGTTCTTAAACACCCAGATATGTATGCTCCTTTTGTAATCCAGGCCAATGCAAATGACATTGCTGTGGGAGCAGTCCTGCTTCAATCAAATTCAGATGGGACTTTGCAACCTTGTGCTTACACCTCCTAAAAACAGAGACCGAATGGAGATGGGCTCTTTGGGAGAAGGAAGTATTTGCCATGATGGGCATTATTAACTTGGAGACATTTCCTTGAAGGGGCAAAACACCCCTTTGAGGTGTGGATCACAAAAACCTAGAGACTTTAAAGACCCCATGAAAGCTTTCTCCCAAGCAAATTTGTTGGGCGCAATACTTTAAGTGTTGTAATTTTTCATGAAAATACCTGCCAGAGAGAAAGAATTTTATGGCCAACATTTTATCTAGATTGCCCCAATATAATAGTGTCTGACCTGAAGTGATCTGTCCTATTGTTCCTACTAAGCAACTGTCCCAGTGGTCACCAGAGCCCAGGGAAAGGGAAATGTTAACCCTTTGAATGATTTAACTGAACAGTTAAAGGAAGCTTTAAAATTGGATGATTGATTTTTATCCCACTCAAATGATTGTATGATGGCCTGGCATGGGTGGTGGCAAAGTTATATGTCCCTGCTAGTCTTAGAGGAGCCATCGTAAAACTTGTCCATGATTCAAAAGTTGCTGGGCATTTTAAGTTCATGAAAACTCTACACTTAGTTAAATGGCAGTTTTGGTGGCCATCCTTGAAAAAGGACATAGCAGCTTATGTTACTAGTTGTCCTACATGTGCTTCAGCCAAACAACCTCATGGTAAATTACAGAATGTGGCTAGGCCGACTGCCCAGTGGAAGGAAATTTCCACAGATTTCATTGTGGAACTATCTGAAAGTGGGGAAATACAGTCATTTGGGTGGTTACTGACCTATTTTCCAAACAAGTACACTTTGTAGGTTGTGCAAAGATTCCCTATGCAAAAACATTGGTTAAACTGTTTATTCTACATGAGTATAGACTACATGGTGTTCCTGAATGTATAATTTCAGATGGGGGGTACAATTCACTTCTAACGTCTGGATAGAATTTTTGAAGTTATTAGGCTCTGCCCAGGGCTTAAGCTCCGCCCATCACCCACAAACTAATGGGGCTTATGAAAGAACTAACTCAGCATTGGAACAATACCTTAGATGTTATGTAAGTTATCAGCAAGATGACTGGTCTGATCTATTGCCTTTTACAGAGGTGGCTTATAATAACTCCATCCATAGTAGCACTGGATTCACCCTGTTTAAAGTAGCCACTGGTCGATAAGGCAAGGACGAATAGAGGTGCAGAAGCCCGTCCGTGGTTTCAGTTAATCTCTTTTTGTGGTTGGTGCAATCCTTTGAGGGTGCACAAGTCCCGGAGAGATTCTTGCCAGCATGGGGGAGACTCGGGTTGCAGTTTGGGGAAGGCAACCCCACTGCAGTGAAGAGGAGCCCTCCAGAGCCCAACAAGCAAGTAACAGCTGCCTTTCAATGGCGGCTCCGAAGTCTGGACTGCCACCGATGTAAAGAAGTGAGTGAGTGACAGTTTGTGGGATCATTGGTGAAGAATATAGCAGAGAAAATTAGTGGCAGAGAGGATGATTGGAATGCTATAGACTTTTATAAGGCTGTTACAAATGTCTGTCCGGAGCCCTAAAAGGAAGTGGCCAAAAAGCAGATGCGAGGCAAGTGAAAGTGAAGGGGCTTGGCAGACAGAAGAAAGATAGAGAACAATAATGAGTAAAAAGGGAAGTTTATGAGGTCGGGAGATACACCACACCAATAATAATAGAAGGGAATCTAGCAGCTGGAAGGTGACTGGAAATTATGGAGGATTTGGACTATTTCATTCGATTTTTATGCTGAAAGACTTCATTAAAGCGGAGACAGGAAGAATATCAGAGCTGATGGAACAGAGACAGTGTGGCGCCAAAGGTGATACTTAGAAACCCTGAAGTTATCGTAACAATATAACTGATATAAACCACTTAACTGCCCTTCAGGGAGCATACTGATCTAACTGAGGAGGTGGTTCAATAAAAAGAAAAAGGATAATCAAACAAAATGCTGGTACAGTATGTCTACAAGAAACTCATATTAAGAAAACAGATGAAAAATACTTAGAATGTCCGAAAATAGGGAAGCTATTAACCGCACCAGCAGACGCGGGGAAAAAGAAAGAGATTGCAGTATATGTTAAAGAGGATTTGAAAGCAGATTTAATATGGTTGGATTCTGAGGGAAGAACTCTGGTTTTGCAGATTTTGCAAGATCTGAATAACACGCCATCCAATTCTCTTAGTGGTAATCTACTGCCCCAAATGGAGTTTGGTTTTTTTAAAGCATTCTTTATGGAAAAATAGTAGGATTGGAAAAAAATACAAAAAATATTTTGTATAGTTTGTATAGCAATATTTGTATAAATCATTTGTATAAATATTTGTATAGGGGACTTTAACTTCTATGGTGCTGATTATCAAAAAACCACGTAATGGGGGAAGGAGAACAAAGGGGAAAAAAGAGAGAGTTTTCCAAGACTATGTATGGAAAATGATAAAGGAGTTAAAATTGATTGACACATGGAGAAGATTACATCCCGAGGAAAAAACAATTCTTAACATTCCTATTCAAATCCTCATTTCAAATATGGAACGCTGAATTGAAAAATGCATGGATGAATGGGAAATTGCAAATTGAGATAAAAGGATTGACAATCTTTACCCAATGATATGGGGCAGATCACGAATCCAAATTCACGATAATATGGAAGGGTAGGGAAAAACCCAAAGGAAAGATGGACGTTAAATACTCAAGTTAATTTAAGAGAAAAGAATATACCAACAAACTCAAGGAGCGAAGATTAAAACTATTTTTTAAAAAGGAAAATGATAATAAGCAGACTACGGGAAACAAAACATTTTGGATACAATGAAAGCAGTAATAAGAGGTATAATAACTTTTTCTAATGCCAAGAGGAAATAAGGAAAAATATCGCCCAGCAAGCAAATTACAAACAAAAAATTAAGGAATTAGAAACTCAATTACAGAAGTACCCCAAAGGATTTCCAAAAATTGCAAAATAGATAACAATAACTAAAACATAAATTGAATTTATTGAGCAAGAGAGAATGATTATAAATTTGAATACAACGGACAAAATTTATTTTGCAGCATGTCTAATAAGCCAGGGAGATGGCTATCAGTAACAGACTTAAAAAAAAGGAAGAAAAGAGATTGATATACCAGCTATAGATGGAAAGGGGGATATACAACAGGAGATAGAACAGAAAAAGAAGAAATTGCCCCATAAGTATTGTTTGAAGAGTTAATAAAAAAGGAAGAAGTTAATGAAGAAGGATAAGAAACTATTTAGATAAATGAAGGATAAAGCAATTGGGAAGAAATGGGAAGAATATTAAACAAAGAACATTACTTCGGTTCGAAAATTGAAATTCAGCAAGGGGAAGATCAGAAAAACAAACAAATCCCCAGGACCAGGATGGGATCAACGGAGCAGAAAAAATTGGACCTCTTTGGTGGAAGTTTTTTAATGACGTCTTATTGTAAGCCAGGAGCCGGACTCATAGAGGGGAGCATTGATTTCCTGATCCCAAAGGAGGATTCGGATCCCCAATTAATGACAAAATTCTAGGCCCAATTATTGTTATAACACTGTTACAAAATATTTACTTCCTATTATAGCAAGTAGAATCTAAAAGATGTTAAATGAGCATATACATGAAGATCAAAATGGATTTCTCCCAGACCAGGACAAATCAGGAATAACTTAAGCATAGTATTAGATGTTTTTAGAATTTTACGAAGCCTACCCCGAAAAACAAATTGCACTTATGTTTTAGATGCAGAGAAGGCCTCGATTAATTTAAATTGGGTCAGCCTTAAGATCTGCTATCGCTTTGCATCTTCGCTATCATGAAGTAGCGGGGGAGGAGGGGGGGAGTCTGGAAGTGAGCTGGAGTGTTACATTCTACTGTTGTATAAAATGAGGAAGGGGGCAGCATACTTCAGGTTTAAGGTTTCTATTTCTTCTTACCTTTCTTTCTCTGCGCAGCTGCAACCCGTTTATCAAAATATGCCAAGGTCACGGACAGAGGCCTCATCACCACGCTGAAGATGTCCCATGATCATATTCACAAACTTCTAATTGGAAAGATTCGGTTTGAACTATTGGGTGGAACATTTTCCATCACTTTGTAATATGCGATTCATGCGACTAAATTTCTAGATTCAGAATTCTATGGTTTTGCTACAACTGACTTCCAGTAAAAGATATTTTTTCTCGTAATTTAAAGAGTCCTAAGTATTTCTTGTCTTGAATTTTGAATGGAGACCAAGCTGACATTGGCAATTTTAATCCAAAAAAATTTATAATGATGAGATTTAGGCACCAAATTTGAAAATATTACAAAAACATTTAATGAATACACAACAGACTAATATTATAATAACAGGGAATATATCCGGCACCAATAAACAATAGAAAAAGAGTCAGAACAGGGCTGGCCCACTCTCACCACCTGCTCTTCATATTATCACTATATGTGGAGCATTATTAAACATGAAATTACGACAGAACCCAGACATAAAAGTATTAAGGTTAAGAAAGAAGAATATAAGTTGCAAGCGTTTTGCCGATGGAATTTTTTTCATTGCAGAACCAATAGAAAGAGGAACAAAAATTGATGAATGATGAGAACAATTTTGGAGCAGCAGCAGGACTAAAAATTAATAGGAAGAAACAAAATTAATGACCAAAAATTTAACAAAAAAACAGAAATTAGAGCTAGAAGAAGTTATGGGAATAGCAAGTAATAGAGAAAGTTTAAATACTTAGGATATGGTTGACAGCCACATTGTAAGACACTTTTTAAGGAAAATAAATCATGATAAATTGATGAAACAGGTAAAGAAGGATTTAGAAACATGGGGCAAGCTGCAACTTTCATTATTAGGCAGGTATCACTGCTATTAAATGAATATTCTTTCCAAAATTCCTCTATATACTTCAAACGATCCAACAAAGGTAACACAAAAATTTTTTGAAAGACATTAATAAAATAACTGTTAAAATTATCTGGCAAGGGAAAAACCTAGAATAAACTTTAAATGCAATTTTGCAGGATATGAAGAGCAAGGGATGGCTGGCATTTCCAAAATTGGAAGTTAATTATAGTGCAGCCCCTCTTTACTATGGTTGAAGGAATAGGTGAATTTAACGCAATAAGAGAATATTATTCTTAGAAGGCCGATGACTTGGCAAAGGGCGTGGCATGCTTTTTTTATGGGATGTTGGGAAAACTAGCCAGAAATATTTTTCACAGAACCCTAAACAAAGATTCATTATTGACTAATTGGAAGAAAATCGGAAAAACACTATTTAAAAATACCAATTTGATCTCAACAATGGAGGCGATGATTCACCCAAATAATCTGGATATCACTAAAATGATTAAATATAAGGACCTATTGGATACACAAGGAAATTTGAAATTGCGGCAAGAACTTCAAGAGCGGGGACTAAAAACTGGTCAGGATTTTGTACCCATTCCAGAGCTACCTCAGGAGAAACCCCAAATCCCATCACTGGCAGAGTGGATAACCCAACTCCAGCTTACCTGGCTGGTTACCCATAGATGATGCTCATCAAGCCCATAAGAAGCAGGCAGACAAGAAGAGAGTTCTACAGAAAAACTACCAACTGAGGGATAAGGTCTTCTTGTCTACTGAGTACTTACAGACCACCCAGAAGTGTAAGAAATTGGGACCTAAGTGTGTTGGTCCTTTCCCAATTGTACAGGTTATGAATCCTGTTGCTATGCAGTTAGAACTGCCAAAAACCCTTAGAGGATCCACCCTGTATTTCATGTTAGGGTTACTGAAACCTGAACCTACCTCCCCTCTGCAACCTAAACAGCTCCCCCTCCAGTTCCCCTCCTAACTGAAGGGAAACAACATTTTGAAATTAAGGAAATTCTGGACTCCAGGAAACGGGAGGGGAAGCCTCCAGTATTTAATTGTTTGGAAACATTTTCCTTCTTCTCAGTTGGAATGGGTTAATGACTGTAATGTCAGTGCCCCTAAACTTGTACAATCATTTCACTCTAAATATCCTGATAAACCTTGATATAATTTTATATGAAACTTATTTGCTCTTATTTGGAATAGTTCTTTCCCTGTTACTTTCCTATGTTTTCTTTTCCAGAGTTACACTTCTTTTGCAGGAGGGCCGAATGTCAACCTCCAAGAAGTTTTCTTGACATCTTTTGCTGCTTGACTCTTGCCAACTACCATGGAAATGGGGGGAAGGGTAATTTGGTGTTGACGGGGGGAAGGGTGCTGGAGGGCGAAGATGTGTAAACTGAAAAGGATGGGGTGCTTTTCTGCTTATTGCACAACTGCATACACTTATCTTTTCTAGGCCAAGGTCAACCATCTTGGCATACCAGCTGTGTGAGGCACTACCTGAAAGTGAAGATGTACCCCACATGGCATTATACAGACCTCAGATTGTATGAACAGTTTGAACTCCTGGGGAAGGGAATTTGGGATAACTTTCAATATGCAATTTCCATGCCTATTTGTCTCAGAACTTGCTTTCCTTTTGTTGCTATAACTTCAAATCCAGTAAAATAAAGTATTTCTATTTTAATGGAGCCTAAGGTTTTCTTTCTTGGGTTTTGAATGGAGGCACAGCTGACAGGTGGTTTTTCAAAAGGCAACTGGATTTTCCCTTGAAGACATTTTGCTTCTCATGTAAAAAGCTTCTTCAGTTCTGTGAACGTCCAGTTGCCTTTTGAAAAAGCACCTTTGGGAACACTTAGCAATGGAAGTTCCTGTCCCAATCATGATTTAAGTTGGGGACTACCTGTACAGAAGCCTCCATTTGTTGTAATGTGTAGAAAGCCAGTTTGATTTAGTGGTTAAGGCACCAGACTAGAAAGCAGGACACCATGACTTCAAATCCCACCTTAGCCATGAAAGCTGATTGGGTGACCTTGGGCCACTCCCCCTCTCTCAGCCCAACCCAGAGTTCTTGTTATGGGGGGAGGAGGAGGAGGAAGGTGTGTTGGATTGGTTTGCCACTTTGAATTATTTGTAAAAATAATGAGGGATGCAAATAAAATAAACAACAAAATAAAATAAAAGATAAAAATTGCAACCCAGATCTCTGGATGTTAAAACAAAGAATCCCAGGGCAAGCCCCAGGTTGTGTTACTCTCTATAGAGAAATCTCTCGTCATCTATTAAAGAATTGGAGATTTTTTGCAATTGAGAATTGTCTAGCTATCTGCAATCTGCCATAGCTCTTGAGTCCAAACACCCGCCACAAAATATATTTGTAATGAGGCCAAATCTGGACATGGTAACAAGGCCTTTTTCCATATGGTCATCTGTGGACAAGATGTTCTTAGCTGAAAGACTGAACTTTGAACAACCCTCCCAGATTCATTCTTTTAGTATCCCTGCCAACCAAAGTCATGATAAGAAGGACTAACTAGATTTGCTAACAGTTACAAACACTGACTCGTAAAAAAAAATGAAATCACTTATCATGAATATGTAAGGACAAAGAACAGGCTGGTTGTCACATTCTGAGCCAACAGAGAGAACTTTACTGGTGTCCTTAATAGAGTGCTGTCCAATAGAAAAGGATTGGGCAAGTCCAAAGCAGATGATAAAAAGAATGCTTTAAAATTTCCGGGGACAACTAATAACAGCAGTGAGAATTAATGAGTCTGCAGGGCTTTAGAGATAATCTGCACTAGGACTTGAGCTGTCTCCTCTTATTGGCAAGATCACAGGTTTTTGCTGGCTTTATTTGGGAGGAAAAACATTCATTCTTTCTCTTGGGAGACAGACACAGGCTGTCTGCCTATCTGGTCTACTGCTGAGGCATTAAGTTGATCAAGCAGATAAGAAGTTGGGGGAAAATAAGAGATTCCATTTTCTCTTGATTGCTGGGTGCTCATATTGGTTTCATTTTATACCTATATCGACCAAACTACCCCAATCTCAATCTGCCAAAGTTGCCTTTCAGGGAGATGGGTGTCAAACAAATGTACTAAATGAATAAGTCAACTCTCTAAAGATTGGCTGAAATCATCATAAAACTCACTAAGAATTGTAGGAAGAATAATTTCTTTCCTTATCATTTTTAGCTTTGTATCTGACATTTCTCCTGCAAGTTGAATCAGTGGTTGGATTGTGATGGAACTGTAATGATAAGATGGATTTCCAGGAGAGAGGGGGTGTATTCCAGAGGAGTAAAATATACCTCAGCCCGTATGTGTGAGAGAAAAAGGATGAAGAAAGCACCTCTCTAATAGTTTCCAGAGTATATTGTAGATGCAGACAGTAGAGTCTTCAGTTTGACAAGATTTTATCTATAGGTGTGAAACAATAAAGAGCCCAACTTGGAAGAATCTCCATGTGTCATTCTTGGCATTAGAAATTACCAGGGTGTAGATAACATCATAGCTGATGGACAGGTTGGCTTTGTATTAGAGGCTTGACACTGGGCCAGTGTTCAAACTTTGGTAAAGAAATATATGCATAAATCAAAATTAGCCCCATTTGCAGCATCTATGGATTTCAAACAAGTATTTGATTCAGTCTTTGGGAGAATCTTTGGCAGAAGTTTAAGATCACCCTTTTTAATAGTCCATCAACTGCTTATTTTCATAAATAAATCACAAATTACAGATCAGATGGAAAGACCTAAGAGGGACAATTTTTGGAAGCCATACGAAATAAGACGGCAAAGCAAATGTATATTATTCTCTCTACTACTATTTTAATTATTATATACAGGATCAATTTCATGCTGAGATCTTTAAACAGAGCATCTTCCCTCAACCAAAAATCCAGAGCTGTTGATACAGTGATTCTAGCATAGCTTCCAAGGGGGTTGAGGAGAACATTGAAGGCATTCTTCCTTGGCTGGGAAAATCACTTGCAGCAGTTTCGTTCTGACCAAATTAAGATCTTGACTTCTTGGAGAAGATCAAATATGTTAGTTGAAAGATTAATGAGTATAGATTTGTTTTAAACACTAGAAGGTTTGCACCAGATTTGAAACATTCATACATCTTAGGATTTTCAGAATGATCAAAGGATGAATGATTGGATGGATTGATGGATAGGTGGGTGGGTAGATAGTGCTAGTTGAGCTAAATTTGTAATCTCTTTGTTAAACTATTTATAATCAAAGAGCGATCATAAATCTAACTAAGTCTATGCAATCATCTTACTATAAATCTATTTAATCTAAATTTGTGGAAAAGGATATACAGGATATAAAAGTGTTTATCATCTATCTGTCTACCTTTTATCTCCAGTTAACAATTTTATTAAAAGAAGATTTCACAATTACAAAGTTTTTAAAAATAAAAAACAAAGAAAAAATAAAAGAGTATGAAAGAGTAAAATAAAAAGTGAAGAACAACAAGAACTCAAGAAGACTGTCAGCTGGTGCTCCATTCAAGATTCAAGAAAGAAATATTTAGACTCTTTAAGTCTAGAGAAAAGATATCTTTTACTGGAAGTCAAGTGGTAGCAACCATAGAATTCTGAATCTGAGAAATTAGGCGCGTAAATCACATATACAAAGTGATGGAAATGTTCCCACCCCCAATAGTTCAACTGAATCTTCCAATTAGAAGTTGTGAATATGATCATGTAGACATCTTNCCTTGGCATATTTTGATAACGGGTTGCAGCTGCGCAGAGAAAAGAAAGCTAAGCGAGAAATAGAAACCTAACCCTGAATGTATGCTCCCCCCTCCTCATTTTATACGACAGTAGAATGTAACACCTCCAGCTCGCTTCCCAGACTCACCTCCCTCCTCCCCCCCATTACTTATGACAGCCGAAAGATGCAAAGCGAGAGGAGAAGATCTTGAAGGTTGACAAAGACAGCTTTCTCAAGAAATGATTTCCAATCTTCTCTGAAGCAGTTACAAATGTGGTAATTATCATCTCCCCCCTCCCATTCTACAGAACATAGTTCCCTACTGCCCATAAACAGAAAATTTAAATGCTGAAATCAGCAGTCCACCTTTGCCCATTTGCAGCAAAAAAATCTATAAATGTTCTCAGTATAAAAGTAGTTATAGTTCACTCCTTCATCAAATAAATCAATAGTTTTTGGCCGTCTATAATAATGAAGTCGGGTTGACTCAAATTGAGATGAAGACATGTCTTAGATTTATATTTTGGTTTTCACCCACAAAGGCTAGACTTTTCACTTGGTTGATAAGTAATTGTTTTTTTAGATGTGCAAATCTCATAGGTGTTCTCCTGAGGCATTGCTAAGCAATGATCAGGCAAGGAAGCCAAGATACTTGTAAGCAGAACACAGCAGAAAACTTAAATACAATTAGGGCACCAGATCGATAAGTTCATTCCAGCTGGATCCTTAGATCAACATTTTTTAAAAGTTTGTTTGTTTTGCCATCAAGCTCCAATATTTAACTTCCCAGAGTTCTCAAACTTTAATTGTGGATGATTTCTGATGCCCTAAAAAGTATGTTCTGATCATAATGGAGCAGTTAGACATTTAAAACATTTATTCCACCAATGTTTCCATATTTTATTCCACCAGTGTTTCTCTAGAAACTCATTCAAATGGCTCTTAATTACATTTTTTTCTCTGGGGAAATCAGACAAATTTTATGTACATCGTATTTTTCTCCAACTGCAATGTCATGAACTTCTAACCATCACCAGGACACCTAAACTGAACCCTTCCTGAAAACTTTATTTGGCTGTACCAGGAGACCACTGGGATATTTTTAGTGTAAAAAGCTAAATTGACTCCTATGTTCCAGCCTGTGTCACTACATCTCTGTAATTATTTTCTGTAATGCTGGTCAAGTGACTGCGATAATAAAAGACTCGTAATCTCAATACCTCTGGAGAAGTCTGATTGCAAATGGTTATATTAAGCAATAGCTAGCTCTTTTATCTCCTCTGCACCCTGCAGCTACCACTGATTGCAAACGGATGTCAAAGCCAGACACATCAGGGTGGGGAGGCCAGATGCAATATGAATATTTCTGCTAAATCTCCATATGTGTTAATGTTTTCCTCTGTGACTCTGCTTTAAAAACAGTTTCCAGCTGGGATATCAGTGGCAAAGATGATTTGCCAAGAACACAGAGACAAAACATTTGAAAATGAATTATTAACAGATTGACCCTTCCCTTGTTGGTAAAGTACATAGCTGTTCAAGGAGTTGGACTTTTTCTGAAAAAAAAAAAGATGAAGTCTAACTTTGAGATATAACAAGGAATAAGGTGCAGTGCTGGATTTTAAGTGCTTGCTAGCACCTGTCCAGAAATGCAGCCCAATCTGATTATTTGAAGCTGCTTTACAGAGATGTTCTTCAGGACAGGGAAAGAGAGGTTTAGGTTTCTCTTAAGCGGGGACTTCAAAGTAACACACTCAAAATGGCATTTGACTTCACATTGTGAGGCTGGTCCTTCTCTGCGGCACACAGACATAATTTCTTGTTTTGCAGGTAGTCCATTCTTAGCATGTCATCCCTGCTGCGTATCTGTTCAAAGTGCAAAATGTCACTTGGAACCAGGGGTGTTAATCATGACTGTTTCAGCTTTCAAGGCAAGCAGAAAGAACTTCAGAAATGAGACACCAAAGAAAGTGCCATTGCTGTGAATTTCACTCTGCCTTCAAAAGGGCCCTGCTGCTTCTTTGTTTCCTATAATAATTCTCATTCCCCCCCTTTCCAATGTTAAGCCCCCTCACACTGCATAGTATATTACAGGGTTTGTATTTATAGTTTTACCTGTGCTCATGTTCAATTGGTGGTAGAATCATTGAATGCTGCAAATAGGTTGTTGGTTCCCCACCCCCAATCATCATAATACAATCATGGGGTTGGAAGGAGGGGTGGGGTTCCACCGATATAACAACAGGTTCAGTGACCATGCACTTTATAAAAGTTTTTAATATTTGGAATAAGGTTGGTGTTTCTAAATAAACATTGGCAATCACATTTCGAAAGTTAAAGCCCATGTCACACTGCCCAACGGATGCAAAAAGGACACAGCGGATGAGCAAAATGTTCCATCCATTTTATGACTTTCCTGCTCTCAATAGGGGCAAAAATTCATAACGGAGCGGAAACACGGACGCGTGGAGGAACGCAGAGTGCGGTATGGAAAGCGATGCGGAACGAAGCCAGCGGATGGAAGCGGATGGAGCGATGGCACATCCGACAGGGCTTCTCCGGGGTCCTCAGCAAAGCGGCACGCCGGAACGGAAAGGCGCAGATGCGCGAGCGAAGCCTAGCGGATGCACAGCGTATGCACAGCGGAAGCCCTATGGATTCCTGGCGGTTAATTGAGGAGGCGGGAGGAATGATGCGTCAGCCCCGCGGATATATACAGAAACAGCTCAGAAGCAGGTGCCAATTTGCAGAGAAAGACGTGCTGCCCGACGGATTGGCTGCCTTGCCTGCCCTGCCTTGCATGTTCTGCTCTGAAAACCTTGCTGCCTAGCCTTTCCTGCCACCCTCCTGCCCAGCCTCCCTGCCAGCGCAGCCAACCCACAACCATTGACACAACACACACCAGCCCATTCTGCTGCCTACCCCTGGCAAGAGGGACTATGGCTACCATCCCGCCACCCTGGCCCTCCTCTGGTTTTTGCGGGCTTCCTGCAGCACGGCTCGTCTCTTTCTGAGGGTGGGCTTCTGCTGCCTTCTGGAGGACGCGCTGCCATGACATGCATCTGCTAAGCACCAGCCACCTCCACCAGCACCTACCCTCTTACCCCTGAGACCTGAGCGTACCAGATGGAGTGCCAGAGACGATTTTCTTAATAAGCTTTTTTATAAAGTCTATTGATTTGATTTCACAACAGCTGCCTCATTTCTTTTTTTTAATAAAGGTCTTGGTGGTATAACTTTTAGAAATGGTTTTAGAAGCCTTTTCTTGCTTGTGGGATTGGATAAGGATAGCTTTGGATGATTGGAATACCTGTGGAATGGGTAATTAGCTGTGGGATGGGTAAGGATAGTAGGTGGGCATAGATAAACTCCATCAAGACATTAGTGGGCACTAATGGTCCACCCCTCCCAGGTGCCATACACCTATGGCCCTTTTATTATCAATCAACAGTATAACTCAATCATCCACACATGTCAACGATAAACACAACTCTTTTATAAATTGCCCTGTTCAATGTAAGCCAACCCAACATACTTGGCCCACATCTCATACCTGTTACTGAGACAGGCTGAAGGAAGCATCCATTAACTTACTTCATCCTGTCTTGCCATCCACTCTCAGCTGGGGAGTTGCCCAGTGTTCAGGAGGTGACGCTGACTTCATTCGCGCCACGTGAGACTCTGGATCTGGCTGCCTTGCACATCCTCATTGTCTGATCAAGTCGTTACAAGGGTTTTGATCTCTCTTGCCCGCGTTTATCCGAGTCCCCACACCCATTGCCTTTTGTGATCTGTCCACAGCCTGTATCTGCAAGACTGGTATTGCGGGTGCGCATGAGATGTGCAGGATTGCAGCAAGCTTATATCGCCTCGGGGGATGGTCTCTGGCTATCTGGCATGGTTGTGAGAAGTACCGGAACCTGTTGCGCAGGATGCCAAAGCGTTCTCCACCCACCCGCCTTGCCCTGGAGCGCGCCGTGTAGTTGAAAGATCCTCTCTTCACGGATGGAGGTATTGTGAGTTATGGACGTCAGTGGAGTATGGGTTTGAGGGAGAAGGCGTCATCCCCCACGATGAAGTAGGGACATCTCTTGTCTTGGCATGGGCGGATCGTGGGAAACCCCCAGTGACGTGCTGGGCTTCCAGCCCCTTCCTTGAGGTGAACGTCTTGTATACCTGGGTCATCTGAAATGAGTCCGTTGCCCGGCGGTGAAGCTATCGATGATAATAATGAACTTCGTAGTCAGCATCGAGCCATGCGAAGAGGACCGATGCCTGAGAGCCTTGTAGTTGTGATAAGTGACCCCTGACTATGGCTGAGCTCTTGCAGCCACGTGCATTCCCATCCATGGCTCCAACGGTGTGGGGATAAGATTCACCTCTGATACCACTGCTCTGCAACTTTCCTCTCCAAGGGCCCTTCTTCCAGTGTGAGAGCACGCTGCGAGGAGCTCCCTCCGACATATATCTTCGATATGGCTGCACCACTCTCTGACGCACAAAAGCTGATGGTGTGGTGGCACCCTCCAGCCGTACTGATGCTCCGTAGGTGGTCCTGAGGCCCAGTGGCGCAAAGTCCAGTGCCCCTTAGGCCCAGTTCCACGGCTGCTGGAAGTTGGCTATGTTGTCTTTGGTCAAACCCTGGGATGTCAGCGCGCTGCCACTTCGTCAAACATGTGCTGGAGGCAGTCCTCTAGTGAAGTTCCTGAACGCCTGATGTGTCTTCGCTCCTGAAGCTCCGAACATCCAGCTGTCTTGATACAGTCCCGTTCTACTGCTCTTTCTGCGACATCTTGGACCCAGACTTTTTTTTGGGTCCTCCTTTCTTTCCGTCAAGTAGAGTTCAACAGGCCTGTAGTGCTTCTTCGCACTGCTTTCAGTCAAGGATGGTGGCTGCCGCGACAAGGAATCTTTGTCAAATCCACGTGAAACATGACTTGTGTGAAGAAGAAGAGCTCCAGATGAGAGGATGCAGACGAGTCTGCACAGCTTGACTGCTGTATCTGAAAGTGAGATGCAGGCATCGTTTGCTCCCCCCTTTTTATAAGTCAGGTAAGTGTCCCTTGCATCCTCTAGGCATGCCTCTAGGCATCCTGCAACATCTTATATCCGAGATAGGTCCCCTGTCTGCCGACGTTTTTTCCGTTTTAAAACGCTTTGTGTGCTAGCATCCATTCGCAATTCGTCTGCATCTGTTTGCTCCTATCCGCGCGTCTGGCGGATTGCGAGTTTCGTGGATGTTCGGTAACGAGATGCCTAGCGGATAAGCCGGAATAGCGTAATGGCATGCCGTTAACGGATCGTAGCGGAGTGCGGCAACGGATGAACTGGCATACATTTCCACGCAAAGTTTTGGGCCAGCCCAAAACTTGGGACGGATGAAACGGTCCATAAATGGATGCTGGACGGATAAGAGAACCAAAACGAGGCAGTGAGTACTCGCTTTTCCGGCAACTTCCAACGGATGGCAAGCTTTTTTGTCCATTTTACATCCTCTTTGCATCCGTTGGTTCGGTGTGACATGGGCTTAAGTTCTCCTGCTTTAAAATAACACCGGATTGCAACTTAGGCCAATCTATTGAAATCTTTCTTCCCATTCTCTTAAAAATCACACCAGCCATCTGTCCCATTCATCAAGTCAACATCTGGCTTTTCGTTGTTATATAAAAACAAGAACAATTCAAGGATGAAAGTATTGGATATTAAAGGTTACATTTTAAATATTATTCTTGCCTATAAATCAAAGAACAAACTCATTTTCTAGGCATTAGAAAGCTGTCTTTTCAATGTTTGCTCCTGAATATTTTTTGGGAAATTACATGTAATGTATATAGCCATTTATTTATTTTGGGAGAGAAGGAAGATACAGTACCACTAAAAATGGCAGAAATGAAAATATTGGTTAAAAAACAGGAGCCAAAAACTGGAGCCAGTGAATGCTTCCTCTCAAAGTTTTTGCAAGCACTGCAGAACTCAATTTCCAAGCCAGCTTTTCCCATCGACATTTTAGAGAATTGATCTGACAGCCAACTAAGCAAGCAAAGCTGAGATTAATATTATCGCCTACAATGGACAATATGTCTTCTTTAGACATAACTAGCTGAAAAAATACTCTAAACGTTCCATTTTTGTGTGCAATACATCTCAGAATAGAGGATTCCTTTTCTTTTTCCTTTCCTTTCCTTTCCTTTCCTTTGCTTTGCTTTCCTTTCCTCCCTTCCATCCTTCCTTCCCTTCCCTCTCCTAATACTTGTCGTTGTGTCTGTGGATGTGATTTCGGATGTGTGTGCCCATGTGAGAAAGAATGCCACATGGATAACCTATCTGGAATCAGAACTAAAGGGCTACAGCATTTTACCATCTATTATAGGATATCAACAGGTCAAAGAAGTTATCAACTAATGTTAGGATTTACCTAAAATATCTGTCCTGGCTTTTTACCATTTTTAGTGATTTTATCCCAAGATACCAACACACACTTTTACCTGCCGGACTAACATTCCACCTTCAAAACCACTGTAACATTCTAACAACTGAGTTGTGGTGGCAACTGGTTAGAAAACAGTATTGCATGCTAATTCTGCCAACTGCCAGCAGTTCGATTCTCACCAGCTCAAACTTGAGCTGAGACAATCTCAGTGTCACAAAGCCACTGAGCCACCATACTTATGTTCTGGGAATGGCCATAGAAAGAGATGCTACCTAGGAAACAATCAGATAAGAGACAGAATAGCCCACAGCTGTGAAAGGGCAGAGAAAGAAATTCTAACTTATCAGATTTCTAAAAGGGATGATAGGAGATTTGCACTTTCAGACTTGTAAGATTTAGCTGAGTTTTATAGATGAAGGAGCACAGTTTTCATTTTGGAAAGGTGTTATTGGATCACAAGGAACTTCATTTTGATCTAGCAGCTATCTCGCTTTTCATTGGAATAGTATAAAATCTAACTTTATAAATTATAAGTTATAAACTTATAACTTTATAAACTTATATAAGTTATATAAGTTATAAACTTATAACTTTAGAAGTTATAAACTTATAAATCTAAAAACCATATATACAAACATGCTGAGCTAGAAAAAACTAGCACAACAGATCCCTAGTAAAGAAACAGGCTGTGTTTCTTGAGCAGCAACTTCCTCTGAGCTTGCGAGCATTTCCACATCCATTCTGCAGGGATGGGAAATTTATTTTTGCATGCTTCTTTTTTAAGGATCTAGCCTCAGTGAAGAGCTGCACTCCAGAAACCCAGCTTAGGACAGTCAGTTCTTTTAGAACAGCTCTGCTGTTTGTTTGTTTTTTAATTTAATAACAGAAATGCCCAGGGGTCTGGTTGTTGTCAAAGGTTGAAGTTCAGCTTTGCCTTGTTCAATATGTTCATCTGAGATAACTCACACCCTGACAGTTGAGATTGACATTCACCTATGAACACAAAAGGCCATTTTTTTGCTATTCCAGATGCTGTGACAAGATATCAGGACTATACAAGACAGGAGAGGAGGGACACAGAGACAGACAGAGAGACAGACAAACAACATTCAAGTTGGATACAACAAGGAAATCCAGGTGAGTTAGCCTTACGTGGAAAAGGCATTGTTCTGCTTCTCACAACGGATCCCTTTGCAATTGTTGGGTTCTTCGGAGGCACTCGTCTCATAATAGAAATAAAGCTGGTTGAGTCCATTGGCGAAAGCTAGCAGCACCAGGCAGTAAATGAAGAGGAACTTGAGTATGTCTAGCAGCATACGTCCCAGAGAGATCTGCAGGGGTCCCAGGTGAGAGTTTGCTGTAAACAGGGAGATGAGACGCAAGGAGCTTAAAATGTTTGAAATGGCAAAGAGGGCTTCTGCTATGAGGGTTGGATGCCACATTTCCCATTCCTCCCTTGGACGGGAACCATTGTACTGCAAGAAATAATAGGGGGAGGGGAGGGAAAGGAACATAGGTGAATGCTTGCAAGTCATATTATTTCATGTCGTTAAAGCATTCCTCTCATATTCATTCTCTCTCTCTCTCTCTCTCTCTCTCTCACACACACACACACACACACACNTCTCTCTCTCTCTCTCTCTCTCTCTCTCTCTCACACACACACACACACACACGCACACACACAAATTACATGAAGATGAAAGGTTTTGCTGCCAAACAGAAAGGGTTATTTCCCTCTGGTTCACTCCCTCCCTCCAAGGCCTTCCCACACAGGTAGCCCTAGACTTACAACATTGTTTAATGACTGTTCAAAGTTATAACAACACTGAAAAAGTGATTTGATCATTTTTCACACTTATGACCAGTGCAGCATGGTCATGACAGTCACATTATCAGAATTCAGACAGCTGGCAACTAAATCATAATTATGATGGCTGTAGTTTCCCAAGGTCATGTGGTCAACCTTTGCCATCTTCTGACAAGCAAAGTCAATGAGAAAGCCAGAGTCACTTGACAACCATGTTAGTAACTTTACAACTGCAGTAATTCACTTAACAATTGTGTCAAGAAAGGTCATAAACTGGGGCAAAATTCACTTAATTGTCTCACTTAGCAACAGAAATTTTGGGCTCAATTGTGGTCATGTCAAGGACTACCTGTACTTGATTCCCAATGCATGTCATAGCAGACCAAAACAAGCAGGCCATCTTTCCCTTCCATTAAAACATAATTCTGATGACCAGGCTTGATAAATTATCCTGTGATTAAAGAACAAACCCAAGGAAACCTCCTCCAGTCATTAGGAGTGTGCATGAAATAGGAACTGCACCTTATTTCAAGCTGAGAACAAAACAGCCCCATCAAAATGTCACTTTGGAACAATTAAGTTGGCTGGCTTCCGCTGGGACAAACCTCAAAACAGCTTGAAGCATTTTATTTCAACCTGAACCTCAAAACATCAGTGTCAGAACCCATCAATTTTGTTCTGAGTTTAGCATACTTAAAAGGGGCAGGGTGATCTTAAAACCTTTTGAGTTTGGAATAAACATGTTTGAATTTTGCTTGCCAAGAAAAGCAAGTGGAGTACTCAGGTGGGAGAGGTCTGTCAAATATTCTCCAAAGGGAATTCAACAAGATTTTTTTGGGATAGGGTATGTCTCATTGACAGTTGCAATAAATATTTAACATTGTAGTCTTTGGAAATAATTGAGAAATAAGTTATATATTCCCCGGAAGGAAAAAAATTCTTTTCTGCAAAATTTTACTTCTGCACCAAATCAACTGTTGGAGAAAACAAACATCTAAGGTGAAATAATGTGTTTTTTCTTTCTTTCTTAATGAAACTATCTGAGGAGTTCTGGAGAACAGTAGAACATATCATTGTCCATTACTTATTGTCCATTACTCTGGGCAATTCCAGAAGTTTTGGGTGCTAATCATTTGTCTGAAATTGTATAAGGTCTCCTGCCTTATACCTTTCTTGATTAGGTTGTTGTTTGAGCAGTAAGAACCCTTCCACCACCACTAACAAGTCAAGCCACTTGTATATAAGGAGAAAGCAAACTCTACTCCCTTCTAGCCAGGGGTGGGATTCAATTTTTTTAACAACCGGTTCTGTGGGCATGGCTTAGTTGGTGGTCATGGCTTGGTGGTCATGGCTGGGTGTGGTCAACTCAACATCACTCACATCGAGGCATGCATCTCCTCGCCTGGACTCTCATGACTGTGGGGATGCTGCAACAGTCATAAGTGTGAAAAATGGTCATAGGTCACTTTTTTCAGTGCCATTGTACCTTTGAATGGTCACTCCACACAAGCAAAGTACCAGCAAAGGAGGGGAAAAAACTCCAGAGAAGTTCCTGAGACAGGAAGTTTAGTCCTACCAAGAATGTAATCAAGGTTCACGGAGAGGCAGTTTCTGTAAGCAACACCAGAATGTTTCCTTCCTGCCTTCCTTACAGGATTAGGCCAGGAATTTCTTCTAACAACCAGTTCTCCAAACTGCTTAGAATGTTAACAATAGATGAATAGGTGCGAACCTATAGAATCCCACCCCTGCTTCTAGCATTGATGAAGTTACCTAGAGCATTGATGAAGTTACCTAGTTGAGTAATGAAACATCTGCAAGGAAACAACCATGCTCAAAAAGCACCAAGAACTCCATAATTCAATCCTGAACTACAAATATTCTCTTCTTTTGACAATTATAATGGCAGGGTTTACATGATATGGTCCCAATTACTTTGCAACCATTTTTCTCCAAAGAATTATTTTTGGTCATTGCCTAGCAAAACACTGCAGACATTTGATGTAAAGGGATCTTCCACTGAAAGCTGAGCCAATAGATAGCAGTTCATTTCAAGAGAAAGCAAAATGGCTGCCATCAATATGACTGCTTCACTGCTTCACTCCAGCACAGAGGATCTGAAATTGCATACAAACCTGTTTCTACATGACTTCTAATTGTTTCTGACAATTCAGACTGTNGACTGCTTCACTGAGAATCTCTCTCTCTCCCTCTCTCTCCCTCCCTCCCTCCCTCCCTCCCTCTGAAAGAAATCATTGTACTCTAGAGCTATGGAGCAAATATTTTGCTTACTTTTAAAGGTCAGATAGTGTATTCCCCACCCTACCCCACCCCTCCACTTGGGGGAAATACAAGTGGATTTGTTTTGTTTTGCCTCTAAACAAGACATAAATTTAATTGAGTTATAGGAATAGAGAATATTTAAACTTCTTTGTGAAAACAGTAATTCTTTTCCAGCACAGAGGATCTGAAATTGCATACAAACCTGTTTCTACATGACTTCTAATTGTTTCTGACAATTCAGACTGTTCTCTACATCTGTGAACGTCATGGGTTGAACTTGATTTGTAGAAGGCCCTTAGAAAACTCACTTTTAACACTTCACTAGGTCTTCATCTAAAAGTTACAAGAAGAGACTGAGAGCTAAAATTAATGCCAAGAGGGCCTTAGGATACTAAATATGTCTTATGGTCCCTGACAAATTTCTTCCCAATGTGCTAGGTTCATGGCCAGTGTGTCTGCTGAATACAACAAAGGCTGAACATGATTAAATCATTTTCCTACCCAGGATTTTTGTTTTAGAGGGAGAGAAGGAGGAATAAACTGAAGGACAAACTCTAATGAGTTCAATTTAATTAAAGAAACATTTCAGTGACTCATTTTTCACTTGTCCTGGATAGTTTTGGCTTTCTTGCCAAAATGCTCAAGGCAGCCTTCCAAATCCTAATGAATGTCAACAAGACCTGATGTCAGCAGTCCCAGGTAGATCTGAGTGAAAGATGACCAGGTGAACTAATTCAACCTTACTGTAAAGCTACATTAACAGAATCTTGTAAGTCTGATTGTTACAAAACTTCTGTCATCTCTTTTACAGAGTGAAAAGTTAGGGAGGTTCCTTTCTGAGTCTCTGTCTATTTGTTTTTGTAGTCTATGCCCTTTCTTATCTGATTATTATGTGGTGGCACAGTGGTTAGAATGTTGGCTGCCAGCAGTTCAGCATTTCAACCCTGACTGGCTCAAGGTTGGCTCAGCCTTCCATCCTTCTGAGGTCAGTAAAATGAGGACCCAAATTGTTGGGGGCAATAGCCCGACTCTGTAAACTGCTTAGAGAGGGCTATAAAGTACTGTGTGCCGTAACTAACTAAGATTGCTATTGCTATTCCCTAAGCAGCATCTCTTCCTCCATTTCTCAAGTCATTCCTATACAACACTACACCTGGACTTCACTTATAAGGAGATGGACACTCCTCCCTTGTCTCAGCCATATGTATTCCTCATTCACAGTTAATGCATGGACTAACTGATCTTATTTGAACTTCTGCAAATGGTTCTTGGATAATTGAAATTTCAATATGTAGAATGAAACTGACTTCAACTTTTGATCTCACTGACCACAGATGGTTGCATGGTAAAATATTTAGCAGAAGTTAGTAATTGTATGTGGGAAAGACTTCTGGTTCTCAGAGGTGACATTATGCGAATTATGAAACTTTTTTCTGATGTCAAAATATTTCAACTTCAGAACATCCATACAATTCTGGAAACAGTTCATTCTGAGTATGCTGGAAGAGTTCTAGTGGTTAAAAAGGGCTGTTCCAACCTCCATTCTGAAATCAGAATAGTTCATTTCAAGGCCAGATCACTCTTACTTTCCAAATGATCGATGTCAAGGTTGGAACACTTCTACTTTGTAATATGGTGCATACCTTGAAGTATCATTGAATTTTACTCACAAAAGGTACCAAATATTTTCAATGTCTAAGAAAGCGCATCTAAGAATATTTTGGTCATCTATACTGAATAGTCAGGCAAATCAGTAAAGAACTGTGTGGCTAAGGCTTATTTCTAGAGCTAAGCGAGAAAAGAAAAAATAGAGTCCATTGAAAAGATCCTTTTAGGCATCAAAATCCTAAGAAGTTATACATATTCTAATAATTATAATTATAATCAAACTGGGAGTAGGGGAAGCAAACCAAATCAGAGAGGCTTCGGGGTAGAAACCTGCTAAAATATGATAATGTTAATTCTGTATGGAGCATCCTTCAAGAGGGCTCTCAAGAGCAGAGAATTCCAAAAGCTGGAGGCCAACTTTGGAGAAAGTCCTGTTAGAAATGGTATAATTACTATTTTCTCTTGGTTTCACTTCTTGCGCAAAAAAAAGTCTCCAAGAGAAAGACAAATGCAATTAAAAGCATTTATTATTGCAAGTTCAGGTTTTCTCAGTTTGGCCACCAGCTGTGGTGGAATGTAATCCTGAATGGCAGGAGGAATGAGCTTTTTCTCAGAGGGCAAAGAGACAGCAGGAGCTTGGAATTTCTGGTAAGCAGGAAGAGAGCAAAGACTTCCTAGTAGTTCACAGAGTATAACTATGCAAATAGTTGATTTAGTCTGGCAAGATTCTGTCTGTATAAACAACATAAAGAAACAACTCAGGAATAACTCCCTGTGTCGTTTCTGGTTCTTGATCCTGATGCTAGCATTGGTAACCATCAATGCCATCAAAAACAATTTAATCATGTTCTCCTTTTTTCCATTGTCATTCATTAGTGACAGTGGGTCTCTTTAAGACTGGCAAAGACCCAACATTTTAAGACTTTGTAAACAAGAATGGACTTAGAGTTTTCATTCTGCTACCCCCACCCTCTCTGTTCTTCTTTGGAAAATTCCTAAAATACCCACCAACAACAACTAAGTCTTCCTGGCTGAGGAATTCTGGGAGTTGAAGTCCCAGAGTGATAAAGACATAAAATAAGACATAAAATAAGTCTTAAAGTTGGCAAGTTTAGAGATCCTTGGTCTAGACAAACACAAACTTTCTAAAGTTGAAAATAGAGTATCCTTGGGAACTTCAATCAGATGTCAGTGGTGATGAAACAACTGGACCTCCATCATGGTACTTGGACTTTGGAATTTTTTCTCCCAGAGTATAAAAAAGAAAGAAAAATAAGCAAAATTCCTTGTCTCTCAGTTTAACAATAGTTTCTTGAATCTATCTAATTACTAGAATATAACTGCAAACTAACATCCGCATTGCCCTAAATGTTGTGATACATGTTTAAGCTCAACCCATTTGTACAAAAAAGAGAAATGTGTTAGGTGAGCTTATACAATATGTTATATTAGGGCAAATAGCTCCTCCCCAAAATATATTCTAGGACACAAAATAACCTACATTAAAAGAAATAAACAGGAAAATGCTTGTAGATTTTTGTGCTCTGCTCTCTCTCTTTTAAAATTCAAACTGCTGCTGAAATAATAAGGAAAAAGGGAAGGTTGGAGAGAAATGATAAATTACATTCAGTCAAATATGATTAAATATGCTTTGCTAAATAACCCACAAACAGCTGGGTTCACACTGTGCACTAAGCCAAAAACCTAACTAAGTATTCTGTGGTTTAGGACAATGGCTGAATCTGGGGTATCTTGCTTTTCTTGGTAGAATCATAAGAGAAAAGACTAGAGAAAGTTGGGCCAAAAAAAAGGTTTCACCAGGTTTCACCAACCCAATATTGTCCATGAGAGCAATTCAGTGCTTCAGTTTAATCTCCCAATGCTGCTACTCTATGCACCAACACACTTTCAGACACTGTATTGGATTATTTCACTGTCTTATTGTCCAACTAGACTGGTCTCCTTGCATTAGGTAGAGATCTTCCAACTTCTGCCCCTTCTATATGCAAGCCATTCTGAATTCTCACTAAACAAGATTCCCTGAGATGCCAAGATCGAAATTATAAATTAAGCTGATGGAATTACAATGAAATCTAGATACTCGTATTGGTCACCTTTTCCTTAATTCTTTCTAATCACATGATCCCAGGATGGTTCAACTGTCACAAATACATGCTTATTGCTAGCTGCCTGAATTTTAATCAAGTCATTATGGAGATGCTGTGGCGGTTGTAAATGTGATGACTTGTTGTGAGTTGTTGTTTTTATTGTCATGGTGGTTTTAAAGTCACTGAACAAATGTCCCAAAAATGCTTTTTCCAAAAAGCAACTGGAGTTTCTTGATTTTTTTTCCTTTGAAAACATTTCACTTCTCATCCAAGAAGCCTTTTCAATTTCTTGGGTCAATCAGAACTGGATATTACAAAAAACTCAGGAAAATTGCTTGAACTAGAAATGAAGTTTGTTTGACAGGAAGACAGCAAGTCGACAGACAGCAATCAAATGCAGCCACTCAGAAAGGATCTTGCTATGTAGATGATCTTTGACTTACAACCACAATTGAATCCAAGGTTCCTATTGCTAAGCGAGACATTAGTTAAGTGAGTTTTGGCCCAATTTATTATTTTTCTTGCCACAGTTGTCAAGTGAATTTGGCTTCCCCATTGTCTTTGCTTGTCAGAAGGTCACAAAAAGTGATCACAAGACCTCAACCCTCAACCCTTGCAACCCTCATAAATATGAGTCAGTTGCCAGATATCTGAATTTTGATCACATCACCACACGGATGCTACAAAGGTCATAACTGAAAAACGGTCACATTTTGTAATGCTGTTATAATTTCAAATGCCCACTAAAAGGACTGTTGTAAATTGAGGACTACCTGTACTTTAAAAATAGTTATTTTCACAAAGAGGACTTGTATTGTTTTTAGAAAGTGTGCAAACTTCACTTGCCTTCAAAGGATTACTGGAAAGCACACTGGGCTCAGTACAGAGGAACTGCAGCTTGGTCCACAATGAGATTTTCCAAACTTTACCTTTTATGAATGAAGATGGTGACTTCACAGTGCAGATTGTATAAGGAAATCAATGACAGAAATAAAGAACTATTAATATCTACAGGGGATTCACTTATTTAGTTAAGTTGCTGAAAGTGGACAATTTAAGCTTTGTAAAGTCCAGTTGTCTTTTGGTGGGGAAAAACCACTTTTGGGACAACCATGACCTGGATGATAGAAAATCTCCATAGACATTCTCTGAACAAATGTTTGTAAGTCCAGGACTATCTGTAATGGATGGGAAATAATGACTTTGGGTAATCCCTGCTTACTTTAGTAATAACCACCCCCTCCCAAAGTTTTTGGAATACATTTTATAGGGAAGCAAGTTTGGCATTTATTCTATTAATTTTTTGGCACCAAAGATGCTGTATTTCAATGGTGTATTTTTTATTTCCTTTCACATTGCAATGTAGTCTTCATTTAATTTTATTTCTGCTGATTTAGTTTCTCTGGTCCAGCGGCTGTTTACAGTATATTGATTGTTTTTTCACTGGGTTTCAAACATGAGTTTTATATTCTTTTATGCATTAATAAGCAGGGTCACAAAACTTCTTTTACAGAGACGCATCCAAACTCTTCAATAACTAAACAGAGGAACAGCAACACAACATTTGAACTTGGTGCAAGCCAAAGAGCCCAACTCAAACAGCATTTATATTCATGGTTTGTTTGAGGAACTGTTCCTAAATCAGGGTAATTCTTCTTCTTCAATGTCTACATGAAACTTTTAACTGAGAGAATGAAGCCACCTTCTTAGCTTTGTCATTGGTCCAAAATACATGTTTCTGGTAGTAGCCCACATGCCAGCAGATGGGCCAGACTGTGTTTCTCCACATTCACACAGGGTATTGTGATCTGTTAAGAGCCGCCACTTTAGCATATTGGTTTTAATTTAAGCACTCCGACTCTAAATCTGTTCAGGGTCCTCCAGGTAGTATAAGGGAAGTCAGATCCTTCAACCATATCCTCCTTTAATGTTATTCCTTTCTCAATGGTCTCCTTCCTCTTTCTTTTAATTCGGTTTTATCTTGTGTACCCTCAAGAACTTTTGTTCTTGCCATAAAGCTGTTCCTAAGTCTGAGTCGGCAGGCTTGGACTTATGTCTGTTCAGAGGATGTCAAGGGCCATTCTGTTGCTTAGTTCTCTTCGCATCTGCTGCTACTTCTCTCCTGATCTTAGGTGGGGCAAACCAGGGTAAACTTAGGGTAGTAACAATGCATCAAAATGCTCGCCTGAAAGAAGTTAAAACTAAGAAAATATTTGGATTTGCATCAGAAGGAGAAGAGCCAAAAGCATTTGCAGAGGTTCTCTGTAAGAACTATTTCCTTTAAGGGTCATAGAGATAGATCTAAGACAACATGCCATAGCCAACTAAACACAGTCATCTCTCCATGGCCATCTTGCTGTGAGACAACTCACCACAGACAATTCCACACAGGATAACCAAGGCTGAGATACGACAGGATTAATTACCGGTTCGGGATTTAAGAGCTTCCCTGCATGCTGTGAGCTGCACACCTGTAAATCGTCATCAGCATGCTGTGTGAACAGATGCAGCCTTTGAAACAGCCTTCTTTTCCTGCTTTTTTAACTGCAGCTGTGCCTCATTCAGCAGCTGAAGTTGAAAAATCAGGAAATAAAGATCAGGTAAATGCCCAGGTGGGCAAAAACATCAGCAGACATAGAACCAGTTCTATGTCTGCTGCTCTTCAGAGCTACCAGTTCTACAGAGGTGGACAGAACTGGAAGAAACCCACCCCTGAGGATAATTCAAGGTAATCAATGTTATCCACCACTGTTTCTTCAAATTATTTCCATTGACAAAAATCAAAATAATGTCGAAGGAACTGGCTGATAACACTTACCATGTTGATTCATCCCGCATGGAATTGTCCATGGTGAGTTGTCCTGCAATGGATTGGCTGCAGCAAAATGGCCACAGTGAGTTTGCCATGGCAAGTTAGCCATGGTGAATCATCCCATTCTTCATAAAGGGATGCAACAGAGCCATGGATGCACCTTTTCTTATCCATAGTAAAACAGTCCAAAAAACATTTTCCTATTTATTTTCTCTGCAAACAGCTTACATTTTTCATCCTCTACTTTTCCATTTGCCTTACAATAGATTTCTCTTTTCTTTGTATCTATTTGAATTTATTTTATTCCTCTGTGTCATCCCTGTTTTCTGCTATTTTTCACTTGGGTTTTTTAAAGGAAGCTGGGGAAGCTAAGCAAATAGCAGAACACCTGAGAGATGACTGCACAATGAAAGACAACACACTTACATACATACGCGTGCGTATACACACACACACACACACACACACACAAATACACACACGACTAAGAGTAAAGCTAAATGCCAATGTGCTTAGGGTTTTGCAGAAATTTCCTTTAGCTTTTTGGAGGGGAATAAGAACTCCAAAGTAATTTCCTTGTCATTTAACAGAAGAATTATTTTAAAAAAGTAATGCAGAAGAAATATATGCACTGCACTCATTTACGGTACCTTGACATAGGCGACAATTTTCAGAGAAATGGTTGCTAAGTAGAGAGAGTTCATTGCAAAATCCATCAGGTTCCACCAGTCATGCACGTATTCGTTAAAGCCACCATCCCACATTTCTTTGATTTCTCCCCAAATAAAACCTGTAAGGGGGGGAGGGGAAGGGAAAAGACAACTTTCAATTCTCTTAAGCCGCTGTTATTGGGCACCATAGCAGAACACATTGGAAAAGTTAATTAAAACATACTGGTAACAACAGGGAAACACCAAATTCCATCCTGGGTTTTTTTCATTAATTTATTTATTTCATAAGTGAGAATAAACAGATAAACAGAAAATGAACATCCAATACTAACAATGAGAAAAAAAATTCTTGTGCACAGAAAAAAAAACCCAAAACAAATGTCAAAAATTGATCTAACATTGAACATTAAAAAACCCACCCTGGCTGGATGCTGAAAAGTAAATAAATAAACCCTTATAGGTTCTTTCCCACTTACATAATGGGTCAATGCATAGTTATAAGCTTTCCCAACCTTATTTTACCAAAATATTATATTAAATAAACAAATATTCCAAATGAGTCTCTGTCTAATAATTAAATCGACCCAATATCTAATAATAATATATATGTAAAACAAACCAGTTAACGATTACCCCAAACATTATACTAATTTTGAAATCCCTGTTAAACTATCTATTATTGTATTTAACATGTAGAAAGTCCACAAACAGTTTCCAATCCTTTATAAAGTTGTCTAGTCCCTTGTCTGTAATCAAGGAAGTTAATTTTGTCATCTCTCCTAATTCAGTCAATTTTAAAATCTACTCTAAAATTCTTAAAATATGTTGTTTTTCGCCGCTCTTTCATACTATTCAAAGGTGCTTTTTCAAGAGGCAACTACTTTCTTGTTTTTCTTTGAAGACATTTTGCCTCTCATCTAAGAAGCTTCTTGGATGAGACACAATGATTTCAAAGGAAACCAAGAAAAAGCACCTTTGGGACAGCCATGACCTGGATGACTGAGAATCTCCATAGACTCTTCCATTTTTCTATCAAACACAACAGGATTGTTTCCAAAATTGATTATTACAAGGATGTAAAATATGGCTTCAAATGGAAGGGACAGGCTATGTATTCAACCAGAGAAAAGATGGATGGTCACTTTGGATGGTTGGATGGATGGTTTGATTCATTTCTATCAAGATAAAAGTTTAAAAAATTGAAAAATAAATCTGCAGAAGTTCTGTGCAACTTTTCAAAGAGAGAAATCTTGTTTTTGCTTAATAAGTGATTCATCTTAGCAATGGTTCCTTCACCCTTTTGATCTCTGGAAAACATAAGCTTTGATTTTTCATTTTTATTACAGATAATCCTCAACTTACAATAGTTTGTTTAGTGACCATTTGAAATTACAACTGTTAAGTTGCAGGAATGAGACTCAGGACGCCAGCATGATTGTCAATTGTTTTTACTTCCTCCTAGGACTGAGCACCTGAAGAAACAGCGGCAGCCCTTTTTATCGTTGTGCTCCCAACTGTGGCCAGTGACAGCTCTTCAAATTTCCCGCCGCCACGGAACAACCAATTACAGGTAAGTATGCCAATACATAACAACCCTCCCCACCTGGTCCGGTTCAACCAATCGGAGGCTCGCCTACCGTAGGTAATCATGTAGGTAGGCGGGGCTTTTATGGATTCTACTGGATCTGCGCAGCTCAGTCTCCGTTTGGCTCCTGGACTGCTTGGATGGATCTGTTGTTCCTCCTGTTCGTCTTCTTGGAACATCCTGGAAGATTGAGTCGGCTATGCTGCTCCTACCAGGAATTTCCTGGCTGGTTGAGTCAGCCTGACCACTACCACCAGGGACTGCTTCTCCGCTATCCTTCTGGACCTGTTCCCATCTTCCCGACCTGTCTTCTTCCCTGGTCTCAGGTAAATGTTTGCATTTCCCAACTGGGGTTAGTGTTAGTAATGGTTGTTGCGTAGTTGTCAGGGTTTGTTCTGTTATTTCTCTTGCTTGTGGAGGGTATCCCCCTCCCTTCCTACTTGTGTTTTGTCTGTTTGAGGGGTCTCCCCCTCTCTTCTCTCGTTGTGTTTTGCTCGTTTGAGGGGGTCTCCCCCCTCCTCTATGGTTATTTTTGAGGGGTCTCCCACTCCTTCCCTAGGTTTGTTTTGTTTGTTTGAAGGGTCTCCCCCCTTTTCTGAGGTTTTGTTTGGGTCACCCTTCGTGACTTTAAATCTGAGCTGGTCAATGTGCCCCCTCCAGCTTCTTCTGTCCATGGTGTCTACCCTGTATGAACAGGTCCAGTTATCTGAGTTACTTTTGCTTTTTTTGGTATCCACAGTGATTTTCCTGTGAGATTTTTTGCATATACTTGGTCCCGTTTGAAATATGCGGCAATTACTGGAGGAGTCTGCTGGTTTTTCTGGGCTATATGTGGGGTGTAGTCTGTCTAGGTGTGTTCTTCCCCATTAGTCAACTCTGCTGAGCTTTTTTGTTGTGCATGGTGTCATGGCTGAATGCTTTAGTAACTTATCTATCTTTTCTTGTGTCCCCAGGCCCCACTTTTGTAATGTTCCTTCGTGATACGTTACATGCAATTCCACCGTCCATTCGTGGCTGGTGTTCCAGGGCTGTCATGCATGCTTATCCCCTGTTGTGTGTGGTTAGAAATCCCTCAATGTTGTTGCTGTGAATTATAGCCATTGCTTGGATACAATTAAATCGAGCAAATCCATGGTGTTTGCAAAGTTTCCGGAACTACTCTAATGCGGCTTCTGTTTTTGTGAGTGCATGATCTTACCTCTAGCCATTTGGATTAAGGCATCTATGACATATTAGAAATGGTGTGTCCTTTGGTTGGGCCTGCAAAATCAATGTGTAATCTTCTGACCATGGTCCCCTTGTGTTTCCCATTCTGTTTGGTGCTGTGGAGGGTGTTGGCCTTGATTCCTGGCAGCTTTTACACATGCCATCGCAATCCCATATGTTCCTTATCCATCCTGTGGCATAACTCCTTGTCAGGTTGCTTTCATTTTTTACATACCCGGGGTGTTCCCTCAAGTGTAACAATTATAGTATGCGTTTCCTTAAATTGTCTGGTATGACCCACCCAATCATCCCATATACACCCCCTTAAGCATTGAGAGTTCTGTTTGTCTATTCTGGAATGTTTGGCTGGTCTCGTCGATCTCAGTTTCTGGCCATCCTTTTCCTACCAATTTAAAATCGCGATCAGGTTTTTGTTCTCCTAGCTAATTTCCCTAGTGATGTCTGCTGCCGTTATGGGAGGTTGTTCTAATGATTCTCTATTTGAAGGGGTCGATGTGGTTGGTGCTGGGTCGTCTTCTTTGTTCAGGTAGAGGGGCAAGGCTAAGAGTCCAGCATGGTTTGTGCCTTCTGGGTTGGTTAGGAGCAATATTGTAGATTGTAGGCGGCCAGGAATCCGCCACTACATCCATCAATGGTGACCAATCATTAGGTCTGTAGCTTTGTTTCCTGCGTGCATGCCCAGGGAGTGGTTGTGGTCTGGGACCAGGTGCTGAAAGTCTCCCATAGAGTATATCTCATGGGAAACGTTTTATTCCGGTGTTGAACAGCGGCCCAAATGGGGGGGCCCTTTCTTTGTCTAGTTGACCTGTAGTTCACTCTGGCTGTTGACAGTCTTTTGAATACGACCTGTATGGGTGCTTCTTTCCCATCTGGTAATACGTGGCTTGGAGATAGCGCGGACGCCAAGGTAGTGCATCGCAGTTAGTGTTATTGGAAGTATTTCGCTGTATTGTATTACGATACGGTGGTCTGATGTGATCAAGTTTTTTATCTCCTGGAATGCTGTTTTCCGTCTCATCGCCCCCTGGCCCAGGTTGTTTCTTGTCAAGCAACCTGTGTCAATGTTCTGCAATCGTTGCTTTCTTGGTGATAGGAATATATGATAAAAGTTAATGGAGTTCCAAGAAAGCGATATGCAGATCAGTTTTATTTGTATGGGGAGGGGGCTTTCCTTGATTCTCTGACTATATTTTTCCATGGGGTGGTCTTCACTGTCTATAAGGATCTTAGGAATTTTCAACTTCCGGTGGCTAATTTCTCCCTTCTTTACTTTTAGCTCCCACCTCGTTGAATTTGCCTAGACTTCCTTAGCGGTCAGTGCCAGTTATTTCTTTGTTCTTGGCTGATACCAGGACATCATTCAAGTATGTATCACCCACTTTTATCCCTTGCAGCATAGGCGTTCCATTAAGCTTCTGAAACACCGCCTGGGTACGCGACACCAATTAGGTTCTGTTACATTTGATGCCCCCTTGTGTCCATAATTGTCTGGGCTTCCACTGTTTCGCGGTCAATGGCACTATTGTATGCTGTGTTTCACAAAGTATGTCCCCCCCCAAGGGAATGTAATAAATGCTGGTACCATGTAATGGTATGGCACTTTGTTGTAGTGGTGTGGTTACAGGTTGCTTTTATCCCCCAGATGTGCATGACCCATCAGGTTTAGTTGTAAAAATGATTTCCACTTTGCGTGTCATTATTCTAAAACCCCTTTGTGTCATGAGTTTATCCAATTTGCTCATCGATTTTGTTTTAGTGCAAAAGGAACCAAGCCTCGCCTTTACGCTTATAGGGGCTATGTTTGGGTTTAGACAACGGAAATTGGGACCCCGTTACTTACCATCTCTCTCTT
>BHFT01021434.1:0-44179 GCA_004320025.1 Laticauda laticaudata
AAGCTGGGGTCTCTCCCGGGGGCTGGCTTTTATATCTTAGTACAGACTCAGCTAAATGACATCATAGGAAGGAGTCATCCTATCCTGGGCTCTCGATGCAACATGGAGGAAAAATTCTAACTCTCCTTATCCATTTTGCAAAAAGATAACTATGTTTTTCTGTTGACATTCACCCTATATAATTTTTAAAATATCTCACTGAAACCAGTTGTAAAACAGGTGTTTTTTATTTATTTATTTCATCACCATGTAAGATCAGTGCGCCTATATAAATGTGATAAATAATTTATTTCGTTTAATTTGTATAGTTACCTATCTCACTAGTGTGACTGGTCAATCACAATTAAAGCAATAGAAATGGTAAAAATATAAATGCAACAGCATGTGACTATCCTAAAATCATAAAAATTTAATAAAATATAATCATAATCAAGTGGTGAACATAAATCATACACCCTTTAATATAGCTATTGCCAAGGTTTACCACTATTGCCAGACCCCCAAGTGTAAGGCGAGGGAAATACACTAACCCCTCTGGAGATAAGAGTGGATAATCTCTAGGCCATGTACAGTCCCCAAATAATCTGCAGTCCTCATTTCCTCAATGTTATGCTGAAATTTACCAACTATGAAAAGGGTTGCCACAATCTTCTGCTAATTTGCAGCAGCAAATTAACATTTTCTTTTGTTCCATTACATATTGAAAGCCAGCTGGGTGACTTTGAGCACCTCTCTCTCAGCCCAACCCACCTTACAGGGTTGTTGTTGGGAAGAAAATAGGAGGAGGAAGGCATGTTGGATATGTTCATCACCTTGAGTTATTTGTAAAAATAATAAAAGTGACAAGAAAAAAGACAGACAGACAGACAGACAGACAGACAGACAGACAGAAAGAAAGAAAGAAAGAAAGAAAGAAAGAAAGAAAGAAAGGAGGGAGGGAGGGAGAAGAAATAAAGAGAGAGGGAGGGAGGGGAAAAGAAAGAAAAAGGAAGAAAGGANAGAGAAGAGAAGAGAAGAGAAGAGAAGAGAAGAGAAGAGAAGAGAAGAGAAGAGAAGAGAAGAGAAGAGAAAAGATTTGGAAAAGAAATGTATTTATTCTACATAAACTAAAAAGCACAGAAAAGTACTTTAAAGCGAGGGAATACATGTTATTTTGCTGCATCAGTTTATGCTACTAATAAATTGTTAATGATATCATTATTTTATATTCTGGATTTTTTCAGAAAAAATAAATATTGTTGTTTTTATAAGACATGATAGTCTCTTTGTTGAGCAAGCATTTTTAAAAGGCAGTTTTTATCAAAGGTGCAAAATAAGCATGTGAAATAGTGTGTCTTTTTATTTCATCAGCTAGACTGATGACTTCCTTCTCTCCTGGATATACAAATACACACCCTTGAATTAGCTATGTCTGGAATGTAGATTTTCCATCAAGCTAAACTTACTTCCTCCATAGCTAAACAGAATGCCAACAGCTCCTCAAGCAGTTCAAGTTGAGGTTCTGGAAGAAATAGTACTAGAATAGATTTAGATGAACTCAGTTGCAAAATAGAGACCTTTTATACCTGATCGTGTGTGTTTCTACAAACATCTTTTTCAGCCCTTGACATTAGATTATATTGAACTTGATTCTAAAATTTACATTATTCAAAAATTATAACTTTTTTCCTCAAAAATATTGGTGTAGTGAGTCCTAAAGAATTGAGTAAAAGTCATGTATAATTTTGGGATTATGACTGCTGAATAAATGATATTTTATATTTATGCCAATTATTCATTTGCTGAATAAATCAAACATTTCATAAATAACAAAAGTTGTCTTATACAGGTAGTCATAATCTTACAACAGTTCAACCGTTCGAAATTACAACAACACTGGAAAAAGTGACTTATGACCATTTTTCACACTTAGGACCTTTGCCGCATCCCCGTGGTCATGTGATTTATATTCGGATGCTTGACAATGAACTCACATTTTTGACAGTTGCGGTGTCCTGGGCTCATTCAATCCCCTTCTGTGACCTTCTGACAAGCAAAGTCAATGGGATTCACTTAACAACCATGTTCCTAATTTAACAACTACAGTGATTCACTTCACAAATGTGGCAAGAAAAGTCATAAAATGGGACAAATTCATTTAATAAATTTCTCACTTAGCAAAATAAATGTGGAGCTTCATTGTGGCCTACCAGTACAAACTAAATCCAATAATCCATCTAATTCTGTTAAATATGCACTTTCTCCTAGTGACTCCTTAGGGTTATTATTTGTTATTTATTAAATTTATTGGCCACCTATTTTAATACAGGCTAACTGTGGGCAGCTTACAATAATAAAAAATTATACAAAGCCTCTAGATCAGTGATGGCTAACCTTTTTGTCCTCGCGTGCCAAAAGTGCACCCATAATGCAATGTGTGGGTGACCCGCCCCCTGCACATATGTGCGTGAGCCCACTGCACACTGCATGCCTCTATGCATGCGCGGCAGATACCCAACAATCAGCTGGCTGGCGGAAAGCACGCACAAATGCGCAGTGGATCTGGTCGGGGGCAACGGCTCATGTGCCGGCAGAAATGGCTCTGCGTGCCACTTCCGGCACGTGTGCCATAGGTTTGCCATCACGGCTCTAGATATAATACAAATCATATACTATAAAAATATGAATTCTCACCATTAATTAAAAGATGGAAAGGGGAGGGTAAGATGAGTGTGGAGGGGGAGGTAGAATCTGTTATTAATTTATCAGCCACCTCCAATGTAAAGCTCCTCCACTGGAGCTCCAAGCAACTGGCAGAGCCAGGTCTTTAAGCTCTTGTGGAAGGTCAGAATAGTTGGAGCTAATCTCATTTGGGAGGACAAGATGATCCAAAAGGCAGAAGCCACAGCAGAGAAGGCTCTTCTCCTAGATTCTGGCAGACAGTGAACCCAGGACAATGAGGCCCATAGCATGCCTTCTCCATCAGCACAGGTGGGATTGGTCAATCACATTGGGATGAGATGGGCCCTCAAACTGGCAGCCAGTGCAGCTTGCAAAACAGTGGTGTTACATGGCCACTCTTGGAGCCCCAAAAACTACCCACTCTCTGCACCAGCTGTAGCTTCTGAATGTTCTTCAAGGGTGGTCCCATGAACAGTGTATTAGAATAGTCCAAATGTGAGATGACTAGGACACAAATGACTGAGCACAGGGACTCTTGATCAGGAAAGGCCGCAACTGGCATACAACCCAACATTGTGCAAGGGCTCACTTAGTTGCAACTGCCACCTGCTCTTCAAGCAGGAGTTGCGAGTCCAAGAGAACCCCAAGTTATAGTGCCACCCCATCCAGAACTAAAGATGTCAAAGTCCTGAATTTTGGGGTCCCAGGCACCCAAAATCATTTGCTCTTGCCAGTTTTATCGACTTATCCACATCCAGGCCCTCACAGCTTCCAGGCAGTGCGAGAGGGCATCAACAGCATCACTTGAGTCACCAGGACTACACACAGAAGTCTTTTTATACTTATTTGGAGATGATTAAGATTTGACTTGGACACAGAAGAAGAAAAACAAATGTGTTTTTTCAATACAACTCTTTATATCCTATATTAAGTATATTTTAAAAAATTCTTTGGAAAATTGATTTAAGTATCATGAAGTCAGTATCAACTCTTTACAATAGTCACAAAGAGGATGGTCTGTCTTCAACTTGGCTTTTCAGGTTGGTTACCTTGGTGGTCTGTCTACTTTGCTACTGGTTGTAAAATATTTTATAAAATACTGGTTTAAATATTTTATTTAACAGACATGTTTTATCTTTTTAATATTATTTCAAAGAAAATACTGTGTATATGCAAAAATATGAAGATGCTTTCTACCATAGAAAAAGTTGCAGAAATTGGTTTTTCACATATTTCCATTTTCTATGTAGCTCAAAAACCTGCTTCCATGTTGTTTCAAAAGGGTCTCTTATCTCTACTGAATTTTTTCAGAGAAAAGAAGAGTGAAGAAAGTTAAAATCACTTCTCCCCTTCTCCAGTAGGATCTTTCCCATTAGCGAAGAGTATGTGGACAGCTCATAGCTCTAATGCAGATTATTAAATCCTTATGAATTGAAGTATGCCTTAACTCACCTAAAACAATGCAAATTATTACTACTGTATTTAAGAGTTGCCCACATACTCATGTTCTCTTCCCCACATCTGATTATAAGGTGCACTTGTAATGACTGATCTGAAAACAGCCCTGAAAAAGTAGGGAGAATAAAAGCAGAAAAAAGCATCCACACAGGTAGAACAGGGGAAAGATTAGTTATTTTTCTTCCTAGTATTTTTCCACAAGTGCAAGGTCTGTCTTTTTTCCCTCTGGATCAGGGGTGTCAAACTGAAGGCCTGGGGACCTCATCCAGCCCATGGGGTGCTTAGATCTGGCCCACGGGACCGCCTTGGAAACAGCGAAGGACCACCTCTCAGTGCCTCTGCCAGATAAAACGGAGCTCCCCCCTCCAAGCTCCATTTTCGCTGCCAGAGAGCAACAGGAGGCTGTTGTGGCTGAAAACAGAACCTGGGAACCCATTTTCTCTGGCAGAAAGCTTGGGCCACCACAGACGCCCCCAACATGAGTCAACATGACATCAAGCTGGCCATGCCACCCTGGCCCCGGCACACCCTGGCCTGGTCCCCAAGGTCAAACACAACTCTGATGCAGCCCTCAATGGAATCAAGTTCATTGCTCTGGATCAACCAACTGTTGATCCATTACTTGCAACAGGAATTGACCAACCAGACTGTCATCTGAGATGAACTTTGGTGGTTGAGAAAGAATAACTGGCCAAAATAATCCTGGCTTATTCATAAGAGCTAGCTGTGTGACTTTAGGTCACTCATTGTCTCTCAGCCCATGATGTCAGACTCAGCAACAAACCGGCCAGTCAATTCTTGCTGCAACCAATGGACCAATATTCAGTTGATACTTCCACAAAGAAACTGGCCCCTGCATTTGCTTGAAAATGCTAGAGAGAGAAAAATATAACTACATCCAATCCTTTTATGAACATTTAATTTGCTTCTGCTTTTATTCTCCCTTTTAAAATGAATGCTATTTTTATATTATTTTAATGTATTGTTCATATTATTGTATTTTAACTGTTCAAATCTAAACAGCTTTGAGCTTTCTAGTTATTTGACACACACACACCCCAAAAAAAGATAAAGTTCCCTTTGTCTCCTGTTCACTAAATGGACATGACTATGTTGTTATGGTAGAACCACCAACTGAAGGTGAAGGGGCTTCTCTAGAGAGACTAAAGAGACATTCCAATTGGAATCTGTTCAAGAGAGGAAACATCTGAGGTCAAACCCTCAGATCTATATCTGTTGTTTCCGAAGGGAAGGCAGACAGTTTAGCCAGATTCTTATAATATAGAGATAAAATATCTATTTGTGTCTTTCTACCAATGGTTCTAGTTGCTTGCACCTGATCATTGTTTTCTTCACAACATAAGGGAAGTTCAATGCCTTCTTGCAATTGTTTCAACTTTCCAGTCTCATGCATCAGGATTTCCTACTGGCCTGACACACCTTAGCTTTTTTGAGATAACAAAGCTGGCTAGAAGTTGTCAATTGCAATAATAAAGTTTTTTTTAAAATAATGTTTTATTGAAAATTGTATATGATTTATCAAATCTATACAACTATTGTACCATATTTCCACCGGACATTTTTACTATCTCTTACACCTGCAAAAGAGCTGTTCTGGAAAAACTAAGAATTGAGCAAAACAAGCTCTGCACATCATAAAATACAGTCAGAAAAGAGTACAGGTAAACCTCAACTTACAACAGTCACTTAATGAGCATTCAAAGGTAAACCAGGCTCAAAGCAAGTTACTTAAAAACCTGTAAAGTTTCAACTGCTATACCCATCCCCTGATCATATAGTTACATTCTGGGTGTTTGACAACTGGACCAAACCAATTGCACTATCCAAGTTAATTGCATTTTGCAACATTTTTTGCCATTTTCTGGCAAGAAGTGTCAAACAACACCAGGAGTGGAACTCAAACTTTTTAACAACCGATTCTGTGGATGTGGCTAAATGGGTTTGGCAATGTGACTGAGTGGATATGGCTTCTTCTCTTTTTTTTGCAGGCTCCCCTTTTTTTTTGCCTCCTGGGCCTCAGGGAATCCTCCTGGTGGGTATTTTTGCTGCCAGGAAGCTTCCCTGGGACCCAGGAAGGCAAAACACAGAGCGCTGGAGGTTGGCATAACTACCCCCCTATGCACCCCTTTTTGCTTCCCGGGCCTCAGGAAAGCCTCCTGGGTGAAGCAATAAGACAGCGAGGGGGATCCCGGCACAGCTAATCATTGGAACAACTGATCTTCAGGAGGGGGAAAAAGAAGAAATACCTTAAGGAATGACTGGATGCAGGAGAACACAGTCAGTGATGTTGGGGATGCGCACGATGTTGTGCATGCGCAATAAGGACTGACTGGGTAGGGAGGGGCAGGCAGAGATGAACGAAGCCAGCCAGGGGCACAATTTGCCAGTTCTCCGAACTGCGCAGATTCATAACAACCAGTTCTATAGAACCGGTCCGAACCAGTAGAATCCCACCCCTGAACAACATCCATTTGATAAAGTTGGTTTAGGGCTTACAACCACATGATTTACTTAATAACCATTGTGCCTCATTTAACAACTAGCAAGGATGGTTGTAAAATTGGATCTTATCATATGATGACTCAATTTACAACCACAATGATTAATGACCAAATTTCCAGGCTCAATTGTGGTTGTAAATTGAGGACTATCTGTATCAACAACTCTCACTTACATAAATGATGTCTCTTTTGTTCACTAACATGATTCTTTGAATCCAAATGAAAGAAGTAGATTCATACAGCTCCACAAAAAATATAGTATTCATAATAATCTCCCATTTTGGATATTGTTCCTACAGGTTTTCTATTGCTTCACACTAACTGAATGCTTCCCTTTTCCAGCCAGAACTATATAAAAAATTCATACATTCTTTTGCAGATATATTCCCATTCTTAAGTAGTAACAAATTATTTGTCACACTTCATTTAACCAACCATTAATCTGACATGGGTTATGTTTCTTTAATCATATGCATCATGATTTCCTTCTCATCCATAATATAGCATTTGTAATGTTTGCTATTCATACAGCAGCAAGACTCTTGCAGTTACAATTTAGAATAACAGAACTTTGAATTAAGAGAGTAGTAGAGTTTACAGGTATTTCTTAATGTACGGCCAGTTGTTTGCAACTGTTCCAAGTTATGACAGACCCCACCAAAGGTACTTATGACCTGGTTCCAAAATTCTGATAGCTGCCGCACATGACTGCATTTTTTAGGCACTTGGCAACCAGCCCACATTTACGGTCATTTGCTTAACAACAGTGTTCACTTAATGACCATGGAATTTGCTTAATAACTATGGGTGAGTCATTTAATGACCACAAAAAAGCTGCAAAATTGGGTTGATCCTGTTATGACTGTCATGACTTACAACCATAATTGGCTAGAGAACTATCACTATTGAAAGTTGAGGTTGTATCTTCAACGTATCAATGGAAAATGCATTAAATAAGATGATGAATGCAATTCAATGATGATAGTATGATACAAATGTAAATCAAAAGTAAGTTATACTAATTTGATGAGTAGCCATCAAATGATGTATTATTCACATAGAAGATGCTCACATATTTTTTACTTCTATTTTAAGTTGCAATGTTACAATTCCATTTACCATTTTCAAATACCACTATAAAATTTCTTCAAATTCTGTTTAATTATAGAAACCAAGACAATAATTCCCTATCTGCACACATAATCAAAGTTTAAATCTTAGGTTCAAATAAAAGATTCTAATTTTTAAGAACAACAGCCAGACCCACCTGTTTTCCTAAACCATTTATTTAGCAGCATTGTATCAATCATTATTATTTTATCAAGCATGTATTATTTAGTGTATATGTATATGTGTGTGTGAGGGGGGGAGGGAGGGGGAGGGAGACATGCGAGCAAAGTGAAGGGATTTTCTGAATTTTTGACACACTGAACCCAAAAGTTTCACCATCACTGTAATAAGTGAATAATGAAAAATAATTAAAGGCTTTTTTTTTGGTCTAATTCTCAACTGGAAACTAAATCACAGAAAGTGCAATAGGACAGGATTAGATGATTGATGTGAGCAAAATATGGTAGAGGCAGAAGGACCTGAATATCCAGAATTTTCTAAGCAAACACCCAATGCTACATTCTTCTACATCCCCACAAACTATACCAAGATTCTTCTAAGACTCCACCAAACCTCTACCTCTTTCAGAAGCAAAAAATTTAAAAAATAAGCAAACTCTAAAGCAGTCATACAATAAGATATTGAAATAACCTATTCCCCAAACATGAAGATTAGATTCATTCTCAAATCTCAAAAATATTACTTTATAATTTCCTCTGCAACTCAGCTCTTAGGCAATTTTATTTCTATGAGGGGAAAAATTACCACAACTAAAGCCCCTGTCACACTGCACCAACGGATGGAAAGAGGATGTAAAATGGAGAAAAACACTTGCCATCCGTTGGTTAAGCTGCGATGTTCCGTTCTGTACTTCACTGCCTCCGTGTTTGCTTTCCCTTCTATCCGTTCCAGCATCCGTCTATTGACTTTCATCGCTCAGAGGTTTTTGGAGCTGCTCAAAACTTTTGAGCAGAAAATGTATCCAATGCATCCTTTCTGCATCCTCTAGGCATACGGGGGACAATCCGTTCTGCAATCCATTAACGCCATCTGCTATATCCGCTAGGCATCCACTGCACATCCACGCAACTCAAATCTGTTCAGTGGTAAACCGGACGCAGGGAGGAGGAAGGACGCGCAGCGTTAGTTAGGGCACAGACGGAGAAAGATTGAGAGCGGATGCAAATCGATCTGCATCATCCGCTACGCATCCGCTCATGCATCCTCTACGCATCGCTCTGCAATCCGCTCTGCATCCGCCTTTCCATCCCACCCTGCGGTCCTCCCCCCGTCCGTCTTCATTCTGGTTATCCGCTCTGGCTTATGCATAATTTTTGCCCCTTCTGAGAGCGGATAACAACGGGTGGACACATTTTTCTTCGTCGCGCTCTGTCCTTTATTACAAACGTTTTGCATCCGTGGGCAGTGTGACAGGGCCTTAAAACACACATTATTCTAATTGCCTAAATCTCTAGAATCATTAACAAATTTTAGTCTCTCTTCAGAGGAATCTTGCTTTAATTCAGGATTTCTGGGTGAAATCTATTCTAATTGGCCTGTCATGTTATAGAACTTACCAAATCCAATCCACATATAAAATGAAGCTTTATAAAAATTACAGCTGCAATTCTATATGAATTACATATTTAAATATCCTTCCTCCTGTAAAGACGTTATGTAGAGACCTCTCTGTTTCATCTATTGGTGCTAGCCATTCTACAAATAACATTCAGAAAAAAACTATCTTGGAAAGATCTGATTTTTCAAACAGTGGCTGTTCATAGGAGGAGAGGAATCAAAAATTGAAAGAAATATTCAGACGAGATGATTGTGAATGCAAATTGTTCCTTTTGCAACTGCAGTGAAATCGTTAAAACGTATACAACAACAAGACAGTGCTTGCTTGCACGCCAGTGTAATTTCTTGATTTTAACATACACATACCGCCGAGGATGCTATTGTGTTCCAAATATTCCAACTAGTTACTATAAGCCATGTCCACCACTGCCCAACGGATGCAAAAAGGACACATTGGACTCGAGCAAGAATGTTCCTATCCGTTGTATCGCTCTCAGTACAAAGGCGGCAAAGAATTTGCAGTAAACCGGAGCGAAACACTAGACGGACGCGGGGAGGACGCAGAGTGGATGGAAAGTGGATGAGGAACGGAAGCCTAGCGGATGGAAGCGGATGGCACATCCACAGGGCTTCCGGGGGGTTCCTTAGCAAAGCGGACGCGGAACGGAAAGAGCGGATGCAGAGCGGAAAGCCTGGCGGATGAAGCAGATGCACAGCGGATGCACAGCGGAAGCCTAATGGATGCATGCGTTAATTGCACATGCAGGAGGATGCATTGCGTCAGCCCTGTGGATATAACGGAAGCAGCTCGGAAGCAGGTCGCCATTCAGAGGAAAGACCTGCTGCCGGACGGATTGGCTGCCTTGCCTGCCTGCCTGCATGTCTGCCTGCAAAGCCTTGCTGGCAGCCTTGCTGCCACCTCCCTGCCAGCCTTGGTTTCCTGTCAGCCTCCCTGCCAGCCAGCAACCCCCACAACCATGCGGAAGCACAGCAAGCCCTCAGCCACTGCTGCCAGCCCTTGCAAAGAGGGAAAGGGCTACCATCCCACCCCCTGGCCTCACTCTGGTTCTGCTGGGGCTTCTGCAGCACGGGCTCGCTCTTCTGGGGCTGGCGCTTCTTGCTGCTTCTGGAGGAGCTGAATGACAAGCACTCCAGCACCAGCCACCTCCACAGCACCTGCACCCTTCACCCCTGAGACTGAGCGACCAAGAGGAGTGCCAGAGACTCATTTTTGTCTTATAGCTTGTTTGTTAATAAAGTCTATTTTGATTCACCACACTTGCTTCATTTCTTTTTTTTATAAAGTCTTGCTGGAAACTTTTAGAAATGGTTTAAGCCTTTGCTTGCTTGTGGGATGGGTAAGGATAGCTTGGGATGGGTTAGGATACCTGTGGGATGGTAATAGCTGTGGGGATGGGTTAGGATAGCAGTGGGATAGATAAACCTCAGTTGCAAAGGCATAGTGGGACTGTATGTGTCCACCCTCCAGGTGCCACAACCTATGGCCCTTTATTATAATAACTGATATAATCAATCATCCACACATGTCAACATAAACACAACTCTTTATTAAACGCCCTGTTCATTGTAGGCCAACCAAACATACATGGCCCAATCTCATCCGTGTGATGAGACAGGCTGAAGGAGCATATCCATTAAGCATTTACCATCCTGTCTTGCCACTCCCACTGCTCCAGCTGGGGAGTTGCCACCAGTGTTTCAGGAGGTTGCCGCTGCTTCTTCGCCTCACGGTGAGGCTTCTGTTGGGGTCTTGCACATCCTGAGTGTCGATCAGGTTTTGCCCTTGCCTCCATTCCCCAGGCTCCATGTCCCCATTGCCTTGTTGACGGTCCACAAGCCTGTTCTGCAGACCTGGGTAGCAGGTGCGCATGAGATTGTGCAGATGCAGCAAGCTTCCACGATCCTCCTCATGGTCTCTGGGCTATGCTGCATGTTGGTGAGAAGTACCTGGAACCTGTTGGCCAGGATGCCAAAGGCGTTCTCCACCACCCGTCTTGCCTGAACAGCCTGTAGTGAAGATCCTTCTTCATGGGTGAGGTATTTGGAGGTGTAGGGCTTCATGAGGTAGGTTGTGGAGGAGAAGCGTCATCCCCCACGATGAAGTAGGGCACATTCTTGCTTGTCGTTGGGCAGCGGGTCTGCTGTAGACTGTGGATTCTTAAGCGAAAGCCCACCATGAGGTTGCCTTCCAGCCCCTCCTTGAGGTGACTGGCGTGTATACCTGGGCATCTGAAAATGAGCCATTGCCTGAAGCATCGATGTACATGAACTTGTAGTCAGCATCGACCATGGCGAAGAGGATGATGCTGAAGAAGCCCTTGTAGTTGAAATAAGTGGACCCCGCACTTGGCTGGAGCTTTGCAGACCACGTGCTTGCCATCTATGGCTCAACGGTGTGGGGGAAGTTCCACTTCTGATACCACTGCTCTGCAACTTTCTTCCACCCTTCTTCAGTGGTAGGGTATGGAGAGAGCTCCTCCTTGTATTCTTCGATGATGGCCTGCACCACTTCTCTGACCACAATGCTGATGGTGTTGGGTGGCACCCTCCAGCCATACTGCATGCTCCTGTAGGTGGTCCCTGAGGCCAGGTGGCGCAGAGTGAGTGCCACTTGAGCCCAGGTTCCAGGCTGGGCCGGAAGTTGGTGTTTGTCTTGGTCAACCTGGGTGTCAGCCGCTGGACAAGTTCGTCAAACATGGCTGGAGGCATCCTCATGAAGCTCTGGAACGCCCGAGTGTCTTCGTTCCTGAGCTCCACCATCAGCTTGTGTGTAACAGTCCGTCCTCTGCTCTTTCTGGCTAACCATCTTTGGACCCAGACTTTTTTTTGGGTGCCTCCTTTTCTTCCCGTTAGTAGAGTTCACAGACCCTGTAGATGGTTTCACACTGTGTTGCAGAAGGATGGTTGGCTGCCGAAAGGACTTTGTCACCATCCACGGTGGACATCGACTGGATGCTGTGGAAGAGGAAGAGTCAGATGAAGGCTGCAGAGGTCTGCACAGCTTGGCTGCTGTTCTGAAAGTGAGATGCAGGCGAGTTGCTCCCCCTTTTTTTATAGGCAGTGTAGGTGTCCCTTTGCATCCTCTAGGCATCCTCTAGGCATCCTGCAGACATCCTTAATATCCGAGATAGGTCCCCTCTGCGAACGTTTTTTTCCGTTTTAAACGCTTTGTTCCTCACTTGCATCCGTTCTGCATCCGTTCTGCGGTCCGTTCCGCTTCCTCCCTGCATCGAGCGGATGCGAGTTGCGCGGATGCGGAACGGATGCTGGCGATATAGCGGAAGCGTAACAGATGCGTAGCGTATGTAGCGGATGCAGAACGCTGATGTACTGGATACATTTTCCGCGCAAAAGTTTTGGGCAGCCCAAAACTTTTGGAGCGGATGAAACGTCCATAAACGGATTGCTGGGACGGATAGAGAGGAAGCCAAACGGAGGCAGTGAGTACATCGCGTTTTCCAACCGATGGCAAGCTTTTTTGTCCGTTTTACATCCTCTTTGCATTTGTTGGTTCGGTGTGACATGGGCTTAAATTTTTTTCCTTGGACATGTCAATAACAGCATACCCTTTAATATTGAAAATATCTGAGCAAAATCTAGAGCCTGTGTGTATATGATATTCACAGCCTTCATTATAAAAACCACCATGTGGTTACAAGTAATTATTTCCTGTAATAAGAAACTGGGATTCTCTATGGTTTTCTGGAAACATACTTTGTAGTGAAAAGCAACTCTGCTACTAGCTGTGTGAAAAAGACTTTGATCAAATGCCTCAACAGAATTATGACAACCAAAGATCGATGAACCTCCTCCCCTAGTTCTGATTCCAAAATATCATATTTCACTGCAATTGGCCATATATATATTAAAAATATAAGCAACATTGGTAAGCAATTAATTAGCAAGTTATAAATAATAAGTATGGTTATCCTTTATTGAAATTGCATAGAATTTATACACACATTCAATGTATGTACCTTTACACATACATTTTTTAAAAAATTTGCGTTACTTCCCCCTCCCTTTTGCTGTTGCTGTTTTTTCTCTCTTCCTCTTCAGTTTTATAAAATAAATGCAACAAATATCCTTCTTTAATGTAGATCTCAACAGGAAATAGAGACAGCAGTTTTAGTTTTTTACTTGCACAAATACTAACCAAACCCCAGTTCACCAAGGGATTCTGAAGTCTTTGAAATGTGGCAGATATTCTATACATTAGAAAAATGAACTGATATAAGTAACAAAATTCCAACACCTGAAAAGCAATACAAATACAAATACTTGCTTACCGATCCCTACATTTTTCAACATTTCATTTAAATTATGGAATCCTTGTCATCAGAAGACGTTTACTTGTTATTATATAGCACATTCTACAAAACTAATCAACTTTTATAATATACACATTAAAATGCATTTGCTCTGAAAATAACAATTGTTAAATTGTTAAAACTTAGAATATTTAACGTACAGATATTATGCAATATTTCATTATCTTAAAACTACAAAAGATACTATATATTTGCTGAACATACAAAATGTTTGACTGATTTGAAATACTCATTTCATAAAATAGGGTTTTTAGGCAGCAAAACATAATCCACAAGTGTTATCTATCCCTCTCTAGTGGCTACAGCTATTCATTGCAACTTGAAGAAGATATTTGGAGCATCCAAAATGGCAAAGCTTATGAGAAACAAGCAAGAAAACTAATGAAAGGTATTGGTGGATAGTAAACAAAATAAAATTGAAGAGAGCCATCACTTGAAAGTAACATAGTCAAGTAATAATATCTTCCTACTGTTTGTCAGGCCATAACAATTATTCAGCACACCAAAACAGAGAAACAGGAAACAAAATACGAAGTACATCAGTTAGCAGATACACCAGTCAATTGTCTCGTATAACCTAGCTCTAAGGGAAAACAAGATTCTGTTTCTGCTTGTTTTTCATGTAACTATGAAAGAAGTATATGACCTCAAAAGAAAGGGCCTTCTCAGATGTGGCTTTATGAGATGTCTACAATTTATGAGATGGCAACATAAAGGAACTGATGCCCACACTGGCAATTTGTAATGCTGAACTAAGCCATTCTTTTTCTTTCGCTATTTTCTTCAAATAATTTTTATGGGTTTTATTTTAGGTGACCATATTATACTAAGATATATGCTTTTATATAATTGTACTATATTTTGGTACTTATTAGCATATTGCATTATTTTTAGTATTTTAAGAAACTTACATTTGCCTTTGTCAGCAGGAAAATTAGAAATGAAACACAGTAAACTAAGTTATTTATAGCATTATACACAGTGATCTGAAAGCTAACTTGGGTGTCACTAAAAATGAATGAACTTTTGGCTGACTAACAAAACATAGTGATATATGTTTTATAAAATGTTTTATAAAAACATAATAATATCCTCTTCCAAACAGAGATAGGAAGTGGGCTTCAAAAGCAGAACAGTTTTTTTTATTCCTGAGCATTACACCTGGAGGGTTAAAAAAAGACTGAACTATTAAGAAATAGAATTTATTTGACTGAGCTTAGGAATTAATCCTCAGTGCCTCAAAGAGCCAGGGGAGAACTGGAACTGGTACAGTTGGTAGGGAACATATAGGTAAGCATGAGAGGAACCTTCCCTGTGTGTTTGGTAATACAGACATCATTGTTAATTATTGTTAATTGACAGTGTAAAATAATGGTTTAATGTTGAAAACAGCAAAGCATGGAAGTTTTATTTTGAAACTGCTGATTATCATCCCCTTTTAAAGTTTGAATTTGCAACCATATTTTAAAAAGTGGATAGCAAAGATTTTAACAGGACATTTGGCCATAAAGAATTTCTTAAGCTCAGACGCAATAGACTATTAAAGAAACACACTGTTGATCATTTATAGTGAAATAGGAAAAGAAGCTCCTTATCAAAAGTGATTGGAGAATTTAAAAAAAGAATCCAGGTGAATCTAGAAAATCAATCTTGTCAATCTAAGCGCTTGTCCTTTTTAAATAGTTGATCATTTAACAGCACAGCATTTTCAGACTTCGAGAAACAGCAGAGCATATTCAGACTTCCCTATCAACTTATTAAAATTGGATTTTATAATATATTACATTATATACTTGGGTTTTTTGGTCTTTGACAAAAAACTCCTCACCAAAAGCACCTAATCTATGAACATTCATAGGAGAAGATAGGTTTTCATATCAGTTAAAATACAAGAAGCACTGATCCATAATAAACACTCTACTACTACTGTAATGGTTGAAATATTAAATAATTTAGGTTATTAAAAATCACTAAATTACTATAAGGCAAATGAAATATGTTAAGCAGGTTGTGTTTAACTGAGGCAGAAATTTACCTTCTTAAAATCAACATGTATTATAGTTGGTACACTATTAACTTCTGGGAGATGGGCTTAAAGAGACCAGATATTACAGTAAATTACACCACAAGAGCCAGTGAGATACCAAAGTTGCTAGAGTGGATACAGTTTATTTTTCAGCAAGTTTGGGCATTTTAATGATAAAATGGAAGGTGAGGGATTTAATGACCAAACCAAGTCCAAATTTTCCCCATACTTTGAAGAGAGCCTTCTGTGTTTGACATTAAGAATCTTGTACAACACTGAAGGTATTCTTTTGATTTAAAATGTTGTAGAGGCATACAATTCATCAATAGATCAAGTAAGATCACATGAACCTAAACATAAATTATTACGGGCATCATATTTGAAATCAGCCTGGAATTTGTAACTAATTCTTCTGCAAGATAAGTTCAGAGATATAGATTTCCCATAAATAATTAAGAATTTGATTCTATCCAGGTAGACCTCACTTACCAACCACTAAGTCATTGAGTGCAATGTTGCAGACTTATGGCATTGGTTCTTACCGTGTTCATGAAGTGAATCACTGTGGATCATTAAACACAACTTCACACGACCATGACTTGCAACTTCCTGCTGGCTTCCCCATTGACTTTGTCAGAAGCCAGTTGTGAGGATCACAAATGATGATCACATGACTGCAGAATACCACAACTGTTCTAAACATGTGTCAGTTAACAAACCCCTGAATTACAATCATGTGACTGCAGGGAGGCTACAATGAATATAATTTTGAAATCAGACATAAATCTCATTTTTCAATGCCATTATAATTTTCAGTGTCACAAGTGGTCAGTAAGCAAGTACAAACTGTAAAGACATTTATCTTCCCATTCCTTGTTCATATAAAATCACACGTTTAAAACTTGGGTGATCAAGAAATGGGAACCAGAGGGAAAACTCAAAGTTCATAATTACTTTCATTTCTTCCTAAAGTTTTAAATATGAATTTATGATAATAGTTATGAATATTTTAATATTAGAGAAAAATGGGGATCAAATTTATATCCATTTAAATGGTTTTTTAAAATTTCTTCTTGCAGTAATTGTCCTGAATAAGACCAACTATTATTGTATCAGCCACATACTTTACAATATGGTTGATGACAAATCTTGCACAACAGACATGAGTCAACAGGGTGAATAACAGCAGACTTAGTACACAGCCTTGAAGAGAACCTTTGCTCAGGAAAATGGTGTTAGAAATATTAGTCCCAACTCGCACATACTGGGACTTATCAATAACAAAATCAAAAACCTAGCTGCACAAAGGAGTATTAAAGCCTAAAAGGCTCAGTTTGTCTACTAGATCCAAAGGAATGATTGAATTAAATGCCAAACTGAGGTAGAACTGTTATAGGCCTGAAGTAACAGAATTGAAGACCTGGCAGCCGAAAAAAATGAAGGCAGAGCTATTTTCTAATATTATTTTGTTTTTCCAGCTTTAAATCATATTTTGCTGTGTCTTATTTTTTTCTCCAAGATAACCTCTGTAGGTGAGCTTTTGGAAAATCAGTGAGGTCCCAGAAGAACAGCCACCGTAGGTCTGTGACAAATATGTCAAGTCACATAAACTTTATCTTCTTCAAGAGAAAATTGCAATTTTAATAGATTCGAGAATGCCATTGACATAGTGTATCTTAACCTCAGCAAAACATTCCACAAAATATTTTATAATATCTTAAGAATATTAATTAAAAATTTATAAAATGATAAAATATAAGTTTGGAGATAAATCTTAGATGGCTTCATAACTGACTGAACATTCACATCCAAAAAATATTGACATATGGATATACAATAGATTACAGAGTAGTACTAAGTGTCCTAGAGCAGGGGTCTTCAACCTTGGCAACTTTAAGACTTGTGGACACTAGTCTTAAAGTAGCCAAAGTTGGAGACCCCTGTCCTAGAGTGTACACTTTTATTAATGACTTGGATTGAGGATATGATTATCAAATATAAAGACGTGATAAAAATTGGAAAAATAGCTCAATAGCTCAAGATATACATAAGTTCACACAGAAACAACTACAATGAATTTAAGGTGAGAAATGTAAAGTTCTGCATCTGGGGAGAAAAACAGAAGTCATAATTAGAGGTAGCTCTTGATTCATGACCTGTTCTTTAACTGAAAAGCATCTTGTGATCACATGCCATACTTTGCAATGTTTTTTCCAGTTTCCAGGAAAAAATATCCATTCAGGAGAATAGATTAAGACTTACAACTTACAAGTGTATGATTCACTTAATGACCACTGTAAATATGGTTGTAAAAAGGGGTTGATCATGTGGGTGTCTCAATATACAACTGACACAGCTTATGAACAAACTTCTGGTCCTATTGTGATCATAAATTGAAGACTACTTTACAGGATAAGAGGAATTTGCCTGGGCTATATTGGTAACAGTCATGAAAAGAATCAGAAATTGGACTTGACCCAAAAGTACGATGCTAAAAAGACAAATTTTGTTTTGAATAATTAATAGGAATTTGAATCCATTTCTACTTCTGTTAGGCCTCATTTGGGATACTGTGTCCAGTTCTTTACAGACCTTCTCATAGTATTGTTACCAGAGAGAAATATTCAACATTAACATCAAAACAATCTATAAATGAAATGTGGCTCCTTTAGAAAAATCTTTCTTTCCAACTCTCATACAGAATAAACCTTTTCTACAGTGTGCATAAACATTCCTACCATTTCAACCTGTAATTGTTTTCAACTAAAAATGCAAACATTGTAATATCTCCTTATGCATACAAGTTTATTTTGTATCATATATTTTCTGGAGACTCAGAATAAAAATAGCTTAAATCAGGCTTATATCAGTATTATAATACTGATATTAATATCTTCACTTACTCTATTCCCAACATAGACTTTGCTTTTTTCACAGCAGCCAAACATTGGACAAACATATTCAAGCCATCCTGCAGAAACCCAATATCTTTCCCTTGGACAATCAATCTTAAATCAAATACCATCAACATCTGTTCAGTTAGGACATTTTGCCTGAATAAATTCATTTAGATAATTTGTAAAACCTAAATAAATCTCTTTCTCACTTCTTTCAGCAGTACCAACTAAAGATGTGAAGAGTCACAAAAGATTCTGATATAAATGAGGAAAATGAAAATAATATACATTCATACTTCCACTCCCCTTGCTGATTAATTTTCATCACTTTTCATGAATATGTTCCACTAGAAAGTGTTAAAATCAGCATAACTAGATCTTCTGAGCTTACCTAAAAGATTTCATCACTAAATAAAATCCTGGTAAGTAGTTCAATCAAAGTACTTATTTTTTTCTGCCCATTTTTCTATCATGGGTCTTTCATTTGAGCAATTAATATTACTCTGATATCATAAAAGAAATATTTCATGATGAGAAATGAATGCAATATAATTTCAAGAATATCAAATATACTTTCTATGAGAGAGAATCATGAAGTAAACTTATTTTTACAATATAGAGTTAATATAGAGATTCAACAGTCTTTATAAATTCAATAGTCTTCATTTGATAGATGAATTATTCAGCTGACATAATTACACCTGTGCCAACACAATTATTAGCTCTTTAAATATATAATGTTCTACCGAAATCAATGAAGACCTGGCAGGTAGTCAATAATTCAAGTTAACATTCTAAAATTAAAAGGTAAAATGCTCTATCAAACCTACATACCTGTAGTTACTCATTGAGTAAATCATGGTCCTAGGGTAAAAATTGTCATTAAGTACTTCAGATATACACTTGGTTTATTAATAAATGATTTTTTACACATTTGTGCCAAAGACATGAAATTTTTGATGCCCTAAATCTTTCTTAAATCTGAAAATCTCAATTAATAAACGTTTTCCCAGACATTAAGAAATTAAACCAAATTAATGTAGTAATACATAGACTGAATTATAAATGAGTATACAATTTAATTTTTCATCATGAATACAGAGTCCTCCATCATATGAAGAATAATATAGAACTACATTATCTCAGCAACTAGTTAGGTAGGTGGTCTGTTTTGACACTGAAGAAATGTTCAACAGTATTACTAAATGTTTATTTACCCCTGTGCAATGTCATGGTGGTATTGAGAAATCAGAAACATTCTCTTATCACAATAATTTAATAGATTTGAGAAATCATTAAAAGTATGTAATTCAGAACTTATATTATCTATGTGTGATTTATAATTATATATTAATAACTGCATATTAAATATGTAACTCATAGAATTCCTAAGCAATATTTCTTAAATAATTTTACATTTTAACTTGTTAGAAAGGAATCTTGCAGGATTCGAGAAGAAAACAAGCCTTTTTAAATAAATAAATATTCTATGAAGTCAAGAATACCTTTTATGAAAAATATGAAATGTTTTTCTAACAATTATAAAACAAATCAATGTTCTTTACTACCCAACTGCACAAGGACTGACACATACAAATATTCTTCACCGTTTAAATCATGATAAGAATTTTCCTGATCACCACTACTTCCACACTAAAAATTATTCTGTTTATGGGATAATTAGTTTGTTTCAGTGCAAATTTAAATTAATAATTTTATTAATAATTTTAATTAATAAAAATAATCCACTTTCTCAAAAAAAAACTTTGGCATTGCAATATTTGGAAAGTGTACTAAGTTATAAAATAAGCATCTTGTATACAGAAAGTTCCATATTAAACTCCTAGAATTAGGTCATAATAGTTTAGAATATTGCTTAGCCATTATAAATCTGTGAAGCAAGACTTTTCTGATTAATACCACCCTCTCTTTTGTTATATAATTTCTCTAACCTCAATCATCATTTGATCAGTCAAATTGCATTTTTTTTTTTTACCTAACATCGGGAAAGTCAGCTCCATAACTTTCTAAGCATTTTAGTTTTGGTAGATTTATGTAAAACTCAAGTGTCATATGGAATTTTATGCTGAGACCTTAAACAATAGTTAATATTCAAATACAACATTGTTTCATTTTAAACAAAACATAAAAACCAATCAAAACTGATAGAAAATGGATATTTTAAAGCAAGAATGTTGGCTACGGTAGTTAATAGAGCAATGCAAAGTGTATCACAAAAAGTACTGTGCAAGCAAAGCACCCTCCTCAAAATATTAAAATAATGAGTTGGTCCAAACAGAAGTGTTTTCTGAACATATGCGTGCACATAGTGAAAACTGAAGAAAGCTTACAAAGCAACTACAATAGGATTTTCAGAGGATCTGACTACTTTGTCTTAGGACAAGACAAAGCACTAGGCACTAGGCTAGTACTAGTACTAGCACTAGGAAAAGACAATATGTCATTTACCCCACTTCTCCAATACCTAAAGTTTTTTTAAAAGTAGACAAATTAACTGAGCTTGAGTTTGAGTAAAGACCCAATCTCTTTATCAGCAAGGTATGTTCATAAATCCAACAAAAAACAATTCTGCAATACAAATTATGCAATAATTATGCAAATTCTGCAATACGATTATCAGGGTACTTTTATTCCTGTGAGATACATATTAACTTTTTTTTCTGTTTGACTCTAGCAAAATGATGATGCATTATCTTTGTTCAATTACAGTCTATACCTTATTCTTTGTAAATGAACTAAATAACCAGATGGAAGAAAAAATGTGAGCAGAAACAGAATGTTCTAATACCTATTTACAAAATATAACATGTAGTGAGAACTATACTTTTCCATAGAAATGTTTTGACAGTAAAATTATGTACAGAATAGAAAACATTCCCCATAGTTTTATATTTTTCACACATTTTCCTCTATCAGTAAGCTACAAAATTATTAAAGATTAAATGTTTCAAAAATAGATGTTATGATAAAGAAGTAATTTACAAATCCTGCACTTCCTGCTAAAATAGCATCTATTTTAAATTCCTGCATCATAGGTATATGCCTGTCAGGCTTAAAGAACAGCACATCTATATACATATATACAAACATTCAAATGTACTAATACAGTAGTAAATATGGCTGCAAATAGATGTATAACCACTGTTTCTCAATATTTAAAAGAGCCACAAAGCCTTACCTTTTAGCAGAGGCAGTGGAGTTAACTCAATAGGCTTGCCCTGAGACCGAAACTGGGAGGAGCTTTGCGACCTCTTCTGCCTAGCTTTTCTGACGGACTTCCGAGAAAATCCGTCTACTTTATCCACTGATGGAGGAGTGGTTGGTGCTGAGGACATATCCCTACTGAAAAGAACAGACATTATTTCCAAGTAAGTATGAAGGAAAAAAAGTCCTAATCTGTCCATGTTTTACTCTCATTTAGATCATAGTACCAAGTAATAGTTAACTACTATGTATAGTTTAGTTTATCCTTCGTATCTTCCGGTTCTGTGAAATTTTATCAAGAATTCTCCAGCCAACTTGACCAATGCTGACAGTTCAAGAAAGTGACCTCAATATATTTGAGGAAGAATGTCTTTAATACATTGGGCATGTGCAGTAACCTTTTTTAAAGGCCCATTATCCTAATCCAGTTCTGATTACCCTATCCTGAAAGCAACTAGTCAGATCTATCAATCTATCAACAGTAGGGACTACTTGAACTTTTCCATGTTGTCTGGCTTTACAAGTATTACAGTTTCCTGTGCCATGAATTTATTTTATTGCCATTGTATTCTCTTTCTTCTAAGATACTCTTCAAAATTTTCCTGCATTACATTCATCTGCCACTAACAGGCAGAAAAAACAAGCCTGTAATATCTTAACAGCAATAGCACTCCAGTAATTAATTAATAAATAAATACATACATACATACATACATAGGAATTACATTCTTTCTACAATTATTGTACTTTGGCAAGAATATCTTCCAGTCATCGCAATTGAAAAATTCCACATTCAAGGACACCAATCCAATAACAGTTTATGCAAAAGTTAGACAGTTAATATATATGCTATTATTTATTCACTTAATTAATTTATATTGCCGCCTATTCGCCCATGGCGACTTGAGGCAACTTACACAATGTAAAGCCATATTTAAAACAAAAAATAAAAATAAAAAAACAAAAAAAAACTAACAAAAAGAATCAAATAAATAAAGTACAATAGAACAAAATCGGGGGGGGGGAACCACCCCCCAACTCCCACCCTCCACCCCGATGACAGCAGATCACGCTAGTCATTTATTGGGCTCATCCCGCTCTGGGTTCCCCAGGCCCACTGGCAAAATCAGGTCTTCAGTACCTTCCAAAAGGGTGCTAGAGTAGGGGCCATTTTAATCTCTGGGGGAATGATATTCCAGAGAGAGGGAGCCACCATAGAGAAGGCCCTTCTTCTGGGTCCCACCAGGTATATCTCCCTCAGGGATGGGACCCACAACATTCCCTGCCTCCCCGCTCTAATGGGTCAGGTAGATGTGACGGACAAGAGATATTCCCTCAGATAACCTGGCCATGAAGGGCTTCAAATGTGACAACCAGCACCTTGAATTGCACCCAGAAGCAAAGCAGCAACCAATGCAGTTCCTGCAGGAGAGGTGACACATGTGCATACCGGGGTCTGCACAAAACCATGCGGGCCGCTGCATTTTGCAGCAACTGGAGCTTCCAGATGCTCTTCAAAAGTAGCAATTATGCTACTTTTATCTTTTGCTTCACAGAAAATGGGGGGAAACAGTAGATGATACATAACTTGTCTATTTAAACTTAAAATTAAAGCTTTTTCATCATTACATAGCCTTCCCATGAGATAGTGATTTTCAATCAGAGGCATGCTGTTGGAACGCAGAAGCTGTCTAAATTAGCTGTAGATCAAGTCCCTAAACCCACCTCAGCCATTACTTGTGCTCCCTGACCATCACGGACTGTCCCTCTCACAGTAATTCAGATCTAGAACTTGCTGGTGGACCAGACTTCTACTTTTGTTTTTCACATCTTATCTCTATGAGCATTATCAGTCAAGTAGCTGCTTCCTTCCTAAACCTGGTATGTGGCATCTGGGTGAGTCAAAGATACCACTCTGCATTGGTTAAGCAAAATGTAGGGAATAGCCTAGGAAAGAAGAAAATACAAATGCAGCAGTAGCATCCTGATAAGCACAAGATTATTTTTTTTCTCAAAGTCATAACTTTGAAAAAAAGCTATCATCCTTTTCTCACCTTGCATGTTTTAGGGGCTTTCTCCTCTACTATTTTCAGTCCATTCAAGCCAGAGCATCTATTTATATAGTAAATACATGGAGGCTGAGAAGATTCTTAGAGTATCTTGGCATTCAGACAAGTTTAGCTCAACCTTGCTCATGTTATAAGAGAAAGATTTGTGTGCTACCACCTTATAAAGATGACAATAATGCTAAAGATGGGAAAGTTTCTAAACAAAAATAAAAATGTTTTAACATCTTTTAAAAATATATAAATGTCCTCCTAAGGAAAAAAGTGGTTTCTTGTTTTTTTGATGGAGATGTAGGTCTGAAGCAATACATTAAATATATATTAAATAATACAAAGCTTTTAAACCAAGGCTTATGCCCAAAACAGATTTTCAAGTAATACTAAGCATAATACTGAAATTACATATAAAATACTCACTAAAGATCACTACAATATTCATTTATTTCTTTAGAAATTTAATCAGGTCAATAAGTGCACACAATGAGACTTCTACACAATCTTTTTAAGACAAAGGGTATTATTGCCATAATGACATACTTCTGAACACTATCTTATCAAACTGGAAAATTGATATCTGGGTATTATAAACTTTTAGCATGACAACCTAAGTACCAAAATTTAAGTGGGACAAACCACAATTGTGTGCATAAGAGCTATTTTTCTACTACAAAAATTACACCGATTGATGCTCAGTGGAAAAAGCAGATTTATCAAAATCAATTGCTACTTTATCAAGTCATTATTCTCATGGACACCATTGCATTGTTTCACCAAATTGCATAGCCTAGTATGAAAGTACAGTAATACTTCATTAGTATAATAGTTATCAATTTTAATATAACATAAACAATTTATATGTAAGGCTTTCTACAAGAGTAACATTGCTATCAGTATTTTAGTTGCATGAAACCAGCACCTTATGCATACTGAGAAATGTTCTTCAAAGAATAACTAAAGTATTACTTTAATTCCACTGGGAATTGGAAATCCCCAGATACTGTAACATGGAGAGCAAAATTCCAGGCACTAAATCCAAAGGTTCCACAAACTTTTGCTCCCCAACTGTACTTAGACTAGAATCTTAGGTTCTGAATATATAATGGAAGGTTTATATTTGCACTGCCCATGATTCTTAGAATACATTATCTCCATCCCTCCAGAAATATTTCCACAGTCTCTAAACAGAACCACTCACCATATTAACTGACAGATCAGTTCAGCTGCAGGATCATTGTGTCAACAAGAAGCAACATATATCTCAGCTATAAATTTAGTAACAGTTCTTCTCTCCTTCTTTATAAATTATTAAATCTAATTCAAAATTAGTCATCCTTATACTTCATTCTTTCAAAATGGGAACAACAAATTATTCTTGAAATAACTGCCATTTATTAAGGTGAACCGCAGCATTTATCCCCACCACCAGCACAACCGAGACGAGAAAGATTATTTTTAAAGGATGTGATCGAAAGACGATGATTACTATAAAGCAACTGATTTATCACAGACGTCAGAGATCGGGAGAAGGGAAAATTAGGGGACGAGGCTGAAAAAAATAATACCAAGGACATTAAAAGGGAAGGGATCCTTTGATAACAGAGGCGGCACCAATCCCGGTGTGAGATCGGCTGGCCGCTATTGCCTGTGCTAGATGACCCCAAGGAGGAAGAGACCAAGTCCTAAAAGATCTCGCGTGCCGGGTTTGTACAGAAAACCCTAAGCCGCTCTCCTCCTTCCACCGGCTCCCTTTTCTCCGCCCCTCTCCAATAATGTTCCCCCATTTCTCCCCGTCAGCTTCCCAGGCCTGGTAAGCAAGTTACCTTGATCCCTCCTGGTAGAGAATCCGGAGACAAGAAAAGGAGAGGAAAGGATGAGGTCGATCCCTGGTTGAAGCGAAGGCGGCAAGCCTCGTCGGCGCGCGTCTCTCCCTCCCTCTCTCTTTCTGCGGTGCGCTCCCTGCCGCAGAAGCAGCAGCCGCAGCCTGGTAGGCCTCGTCGGCCTCCCCAGCGCAAAACGACGTTAGCGGCGGCGGAGTCAGGATCGGAGGAGGCGGCGGCGGCGGCGGCGGCGGCAGCAACAGCAGCTTCCACTCGGTCCCATGCAACGCTCCCGGCCGGGGCCTCTCCTGCCTTTCTCCTCCTCCTGACGAGCCGACCGCCGCTTGCCAGGCCTCCTCCTCCTCCTTCTTCTCCGCGGCTGCTTCTCTCACATTCCCGGCGAGTCGGCCTGGGGAAAGGAGGGGCGCCAAGCGAGCGCGGCCCGAGCTGCCTGCGGGGTGCGAGGAGGAGGAGGAGGAGGAGAGGAAGGAGGCTCGGCGAAATCTAACGAGAGGCGGCGTTCTGTTTTGCGGTTGCGGCCTTCCGCTTCTGTTCCTGGGACTGCGGGCGTTTCTGCAGCTCTCGCTGGTTTCTATTGTCAGTCAGTCAGTCACTGAGCTCCGGCCATGGCCCACTCACTCGCGCCCTCTCCTGCTCTCGCTCGCTCTCTCTCTCTCTCTCTCTCTCTCTCTCTCAGTGGAGCGCGTTCCTTCGCTCGTTCGCGCTCACGCCGTCACCCAAACCAGCCGTTCATTCACAGCCCAACATGCTATCCTCCCCGCTCCGCCTCGCGCACACGCCCACGGGCCGGAGAAGGAGGAGGCGGAGCCGTTAGGCTGCGCGCGCGCGCGCGCGCGGCTGTCAGTGAAGGACGACGCGCGGCTTCATTGGACAAGAAAATCACTCAAACAGGCCAACCTCCCGCCGCTCCCGCAGTTGGGTTGGGTAGGCCCGCAGGGGTGGTCGTGCGGACGGAGGGGGAGGGGGGAAGGGGAGGAGGAGGAGGAGGAAGAATCACGCCGACAAGAGGAAGAGCTCCCTGTGGTAAAAGTGTACAAGGCCATTAAAGAGCGCTCGCTTTTCGTGTACAAAATTTGAACGACTCTCCGGCTGACGGACTTGCTGGGAAAGCTCCGGTTTTTCCTTGGAATTGCCGTGGGAATTTCTTTCCCCGGATGCGGACAATACCGTGAGGCAAGAGAAAGAGCTTGGACAACAAGAGTGCCGCCCGCCGCCCGCCGCAGTGAATGGTCAGTTTCCCTCGGTCTTCAGATTAAACGGCTGTCTTGTCATAAAGAAATAATTTTTATAAATGAAATTCCTTTTTTTCCTGGCCTGGGGCAAAAAAGCTGTGCTAAGTTTGGATTTCCCCCTTCCCCCCCCAAAAAAAAAAAATGTTATCGGGAAATTGACTGAAGCGTACTTCTTGCGGGTTGCGCGTTTCCTGAAACAAAAGGTTTGTTTTGTAGGGTTACCACAATCACTTCTCTCTGCGCTAAAGGCTTCATTTTCTGTATGGTTCTTTTCCAACAGGAAATGTGCTGCTGCCTGTCGTCTTATTATCTTTTGAAAGTGAAAGATTTCATGCAGGTAAAGTTGCCTCGAAATTCAGAGGCCCTGAATTTAGCATGGAGTAAATAAAAACTTGATACCTGAATTTGAGAGAGACTTTTCTCTTTGCAAAGGGGCTTCTTCACCCAACCAAGAATTCGAATTGCCAAGTAATCCAGGCACAGTAAAAAGCATTTGTTATAGGGGATTAACAGGGTTTTCTTTACTGGAAACAAATGATACCCATATTCAGTGTATGTGATACCTCAGAAAGCAAGTGATCAAACAGTAAAACTGATTATTGTTTTGTGAAAATTGAACAATAAAAAACACTGATTCTAGGTCACCTTCCACTAGTGGTAAATTGGTGAGTTACACTTGAAGAGTTCTTAGTGTATCTTGTTTAAACCCTGCAAGTGTATTCAAGGACTTTAACAATATGCTGTCTATAAATAGTTCTCGATTTAGGAATGTTTTCTTAATGATGGTTCGAATTAACAGTGGCTTCAGAAAGGGTGCTTTAGGGCCTGTAAAGCATGTCAGATTGTGGCGAAATAGTGCTCCATCCTCTTTAGTCACATGATCTCGGTACTTGGCAATCTGTTCTGCTTATGAAATCAAAGTAAGGACAGAACTGAAATCCTTTGGCAGGGAGCTTTTTCAGCCAACTTTTTCAGCCAGCTCCAGAGGGGAATGAGAGCAGAAATCCAAGCATTTTTTAAAAATTCTTGAGCAGACAGATAGTGCAATAAAATAAGAAGTGTGGGGTGCATGGGTGGGGGAAGAGTTGTGCATGGCCTGTGCCAGGCCTCCCAAGGTCTTCTCCACCTCCCTTAAGCATTCAATATGCCTTTCTGGTATTCCATATGCTTAATAACGTGCAAGAACACTTAAAGACCACAACCAGGAGCCCCTGGATTGCAGTCATAGAACGAAGCAGTCATGTGACATCTTGTTTAATGACCACTTTGCTCAATGACCAAAATTTCAGTCCCAGTGGTGGTCATAAGTTGAAGGTTATCTATATTGTTTAATTGCTGAAATCAAACATATCAAAAAATGGCTTTGGCGAAAAAGAGAAAAATTAGAAAAGGGGCCTAGACTGCAAGGCTAATGTAATCCTGCTAATGTAACCCTTATTAAAAAGCTAATAATGAAGCCTAAAATTCCAGATAATGGTAATATATTTCATTTATTCCCCCGGCAAGCGATTTTTAATTGATGGAACATCAGTTAAATTAGATTGAAGATTTGAAGTATATGAAGCAGCATTGGATATTGACCGGTACCTAGCTATTGTGTGTATTAACAAAATGTACGTTAACCTTAATAATACAAAGGATGATGAAACCAATTGAAAAGGTGTCTGAGTGATGATTTTTGTGAGACCAAAAGTGAGACCAACTTTTCCATTTGAGAAAATTAAGAATCAGTTGTAATCAGGCTGGTTCAATACCGTACTTGTTATGTTACCCAATAAAATTGAATTCACTGAGTAAAGATATAAAGCCTCACTTTCCTTCAACACATTCTAGCATTAATCATTACAATGCATCATTTTGGCCCCTCATTAACATAGATTTCTCCCCTTGTTCTTTTTTTGTCAGCTACATTTTTCTCTACCAATGCATTTCACTCACCAATCAGGCTCTGACCTTACTGGTCTTTCAGAAGGGGTCTGAAGGCATACTTTTGCCATCAGGCCGATAGTTCTTGTTGTGGTAGTATGGAAGCCACAAAACGGCTGGACTATTAGTGAGATTGATTGCATTATCCTACAGGTTATGTTTTCTTGGGATTGTAATATTTTTGATTGTTTTAATGGATTTTTGTTGTTATGGTTTCGCTTATATTTTTCTCTGTAAGCCAAGTAAAGTCACATATTAGGTGTACTACTATATAAATCAAATAAATAAATTATATTTGCTTATTTGAGCTGTTTTGTGCTTTTATTCTTTCCAACTATCAATCAGTGATTGATAGTTACCTCTGCAAATTTATGTTCACTGTCATAGTATATCACATCAATTACTCATCACTATAGCGGACAAAATCCTTTGGACACATGAATTTATTAATCAAAAAAAGGAACAAGAACTCAGATGTTTCATAAGACAAATTGTTTGGTAATTTATGTTTCAATTTATTATTATTAGAACAGGGTTGAAAAAAGGAAAAAAAATGTTTTTTAGCACTATATTTCACGGTAACTTATTTTTTTAAAAAATATTTAGCATAAAATGTTAATAATATATAAAAAGTTTAGGGCTATCATTTGGTACTATTAAACCTGTACCTTATTGAAAGTGGCAAAGAAAATGAAAAACAGACTTCAACCCCTGTCTGGAAAATAGAGGGGAAAGACAGTGACTATGCCTACAGTATGTTGTTCAAACAATTATTGCAGTGGCAATATTGAAGTTGATCTCAAGTCTGATGTAGTTACCTTGTTGATTTCAACATTGTCAATGACAAAGCCAAAGATATGAAGGAGTACAATAACTGAGACTGCTGTGCATTAATTTTTTCTATTATCTTTCTATATTTTGTATCCACTGACTAAAATTAAGTTCTGAAGTCTGAGATGTATTAAAACTTTTCTTGGAGACCATATTTATAAATAAATATCTACAAAAAAAGAAAGCTTTGCTATATATACAAACTTTGTTAAGCCAACTTTAGTATGTATGTGTGGCCTGGCAGTAAACCCTCTGACTTGGGATCATAGAATATTCAATTTGAAAATGGCCAGTCTATACACATAAGCAAACCTTATTCATATTGAGATAGTAATCCTGTATTTGTGTTCAGTTCTGATTACGTGTACTGTTTATGTGATGTAAATTAGTTATATTAGCAGAAGTGTTTTACATAAATGATTTTGTTCTTGTTTTTATTAACCAGGGATAAATGAAATTGCTATTTATATACAGGTAGATCTCAATTTAATGACCACAATCGAGCCCAAAATGTCTGTTGGTAAGGAAGATAATTGAGTTTGCCCCCATTTTAAGACCTTTCTTGTCACAGTTAAGTGAATCCCTAGTTTTTAAGTTGGTAACATGGTTTTTAAGTGGATCTGGCTACCCTATTGACTTTGCTTGTCCAAAGGTTGCAAAAAGTTACCACATGCCTCCAGGATACTGCAACCATCAAAAATATTTGCCAGTTGCCAAGTGTCCAAAGTTTGATAACATGACAGTGGCGTGCTGCAACAGTCACTTTTTTCAGGGCCATTGTAACTTCAATTGGTTGCTAAATTAATAGTTGCAAGTCAAGGACTACATTACAGTATAGCAATTTATTCAGTATGGTACAGAACTGTTCTTCCATTTGAAAGAATTGGGCCCAAAACTGGGAATCAGTTAAATCATTTGGGAGAAGCAATCATGCTTCTTTGTTCACATAGTTATCCTGTATAAAAAATGGAGTAAGCAGTCCAATATTACCAGACTTCATATACAAAAAATAACTTTACTCTGTTTCTTTATTATGATTATTTATTGTTTGATGCAGTTTTCTCACCTGCCTTGATCATCTGAAATTAAATTGGTTTGTGAAGTGATAGTACAGTGGAACATGAGTGGCAGTGAACTTTTCTTTGTCATCCATAAAATGAACAATTTTTTTTACACATGAGGAACACCAAATATAATAATTATCTGCTTATGCATTATATCTTGCTCTGATTTATATAATTCTGAGGTTATCTCAGAATTATCTCTGAAAGCAACTGATATACTCTGAAATATAAAGTCTGGCAAGGTAGTATAATCCATCATATAGCGTGTAGACATCTGCCTTTGATTTAAGTGACAAGTGCCTGGTAAGCAAAAAATATTTGTGTGGTTAGGCCATTATATTTATAAGGCTTTTTAAGTAGTGTGAGATCAGATGTTTCAGAGCACCTTTAATTATAGTCATGTTCAAAACAAATTGAGGGGAAAAAAAGTCTTAGAAATATTTCCATAAATTAATAGTGTACCTCAATTTTTTTCTCCAAAGAATCCAAAGATGGTCATGTTTTCTCATTAATTTTAAATTTGTCATGTAAATAATCCCTAAATATAATGATTCTCAAATTTGGAATTGTATAGCATTGTACAATATTCAAAGCAGAAGTACAACTGCAAGAAGTTACGCTACCTGAAATGTGACTTGATAATTTTAAATTGTTAAATATCTAGGACTTGCAAATAAAAACCCCAGGAATATGTGATTTCATTTCATCATGTTCATTCATATTTTGATACTTGTCAATTTTTTTTCCAAATAGAAATTAACATTTAAGTTATTACCCAGTAGATGAGAATGCACCTTTTGGTAGGAAACTGAGTAGCCATACTGTATTTCAGTTGACTGTATGCTGAATAAAATTGCAAATGAAATTTGCTGAAAATCAGATAGATTCTAGAAAACCAGAAATAGCGGTTATTTCTCAACTGTCATAGCCAAAGATTCTGAGATAATTTGCATAAATCCTGTCTGTTGGCATCTTTGGAATGAGTAACTCTCACTTTTAAAAGCATTTACTTATTCTTGATTTGAGAACAGCTCTTAAATCAACTTGCAAGGATCAGAAAACATTGCCCCAATTCTTATTCTTGTACCCCAATTCAAATTTTCTAAGGGTAACATTCTTGGCTGATAGAAAAATTAATATTTATTAATGATTTTATAGAAGTACCTTCATACATGTATACATTCATTTTCCAAAGTAGTAATTTAAGAAAACTGTTGGTTCAGTCATTTTTTCTGGATTGAGAAAACTTCAAGGATTCATCTATATTGACAAAATCTGAACAAAGTAACTAAATGTTTTGGAGCTTGGGAATTCAGTTAAAATATTAACTGTGTACTGTGCAGAAAGTTACATTTAATGTCTTACAATATACAAAGCATAGTTTTAAGGAATACAAAGTAGTTTCCTGCTCTTTATGATTACACTTGCTCTGAATGAAAAAGGAATCCTATAACTTTGATGAAATATAAAATATAAATCAATGACTTAAACAATAAAAAACAGAATTTGAAAAAACCAATTCCTTCCTAAATAATCACTGCTGTAAAGTTTCAAATCTGGAGTCTGATTTTGGATGCTTTTTCTTAAGAAATCATTTTTATGAACTTAATTTCCAGATGCTTTTCAGCATGAAATGTCTGTTGTATTTTTAGCTGCTATTCTGAAACAGTCTTTGTTAAGAACAGTTTTGAGGAAATAAGCCACAGCTCATTTATTTTCACCATTTTGTTTCACCCACTGGTTAACTGGATTCTTTGCCAATGTCAAACCAAGAGGAGAAGATATACTTTTCACCCAATATTATTCCCTTGAGACAGTGGTGGGATTCAAATTTTTTTATTACTGGTTCTGTGAGCGTGGCTTGGTGGGTATGGCAAGGGAAGGATATTGTAAAATCTCCATTCAGAAGTGATATCTACCAGTTCTCTGAACTACTTAAAATTTCCGCTACTGGTTCTCCAGAACTGGTCAGAACCTGCTGAATACCACCTCTGCCTTGTGCCTAATATTTGGAGTCGTGCTGCTCCAGCAGGTAGGTAATAGAGTAGCAAGATTGATAACCCATGATGAAACATACAACCACCTTTAAAGCCATACCAATTTGAAACTATTACCCCACGTCATGTTTTAAATGCCAAAAGACAATTTATGTGTTGTGTGGAAGTATTTTCTTTTGCCTATTCTAAAACTCTTAAAAATTTGCTTTATTGGATGACATCTGGTAAGAAACAAACTATGGCTGTTTTCTACATGCCAAGCATGATTTTATTCATGTCTATAATGTCCTTCCTCAGCTCACATTCTGCATATTTTCCAGCTCTATTATGTCCTTTCCCAAAGGAGTATTTTAATATGTTTATACCAAAATTTTGTATAAAAGCATTGGGTATTTTATTTTAAGTCCTTTTCTTAATGATCCCTAATCAGGAATTTGCCCTTTTTTTCGTTGCCCCTGTACACCAAGTCAATGTCATTATCTACTAAAACTCCAAGATCCAGCTTAGATAACATCAGCACATATGTGAAATTTGGGGTTTTGCCTCAGCATGCATCGCTTCATTGTTACTTAAAATAAATCTACTTTTGCCATTTGATTGACCATCCATTTTTAAAAAATGTTTCTGACTTTTTTCTCATTGATTTTGGTATTTACCACTTGTAATAATTCAGCACTATCTGCAATGTTCTGCTCATTACTTATTCAAGTCAAAATTCTTTGTGGATAAGTCTAAAAAGTAGAATTCCTAACAGAAGGGTTTTTTAATTACCATTCATTACCATTTCAGCCATTTTTTTCTATATTTTCTACATCTGTTTTTTAAAAAATTGTGTCACACTGGCACTGAGTAAGATATGAGGAACATATTGCACATATCCACTAATAAGGTACTTATTGCTAGAAAATCCCTCAATATTTATTGAGATCACTGTTAAAATTGGTCGTGATGAAGACCTTTTGGTGAATTCATTCCTTAGTTTTCCCTGGTTTGATCTGGCATGAGAAGGATTAGCTGGCAAACGGTACAAACAGCCCCAATTGTGGTTTGAAGTATTGATCCACAATCTTTGAGAAGGCCCTTTCTGTGTATTCTTCCTTATACTACTTGGTGGATCCTGAATAGGTTGAGAGTTGGAGTGCCTAAGTGAAAAACCAATATGCTGTAAAGTGGAAATTCTTGTTATCTGCTAAGAGCATATTGGTTTTACAATTAGGCACTCCAACTCTTAACCTATTCAGGGTCCTCATGCTATGTGAATGTGAAGAAATGTAGAGCCCAGCCCTTCTCCTGGTATGTCGGCTACTACCAGAAATACGTACTAATAATGACTTATTTTGGCCAGCAACAAAGCCAAGAAGGTGGCTTCATTCTGTCCGTTTAAAGTTTGATCTTGACACAGAAGAAAAGAAGAATGAGAAATCAATTACTTTTAATAGAAGGTGATGAATCATATATCTGATATCTGAATGTTATGGTAACATTCAAATGGATGTCATCAGATCTGATTCTACAATATAGGTTTAAACACACTGCACTGAACACAATAACAGTATTTCAGGTAAGTTGCTTGTGATATGAAGAAAGTAATGTTATACTGAATATAGAGAGAATATGCAATATTAAACCAGGTGCTTTCTTGTAATATTTCCACAGGGGGAAACTGTTTTGCACAACAGTGTTGACAAGTGTAGTGTGAGCAACTGAACAGTGTTATACTGTGATTACTCTCACCAGCTTTTCCCAAATGGTAGGTATAGGAGATGCTGAAGCACAAGGTAGCAAAAAATATTGAATAGGTTTGCTCAGAGGAGGATTAGCTGCCACCCTCTGGATAAAAGCAGGCTACAAATTGGTGAGAATAACCAAAATAAATTGCAATTAGAATTCTTTCATATCAGAAACAAAAATACTGAAATCCAATTTAAATTGCATTTCATTTCGAATTGTATGTAACTCTAATAAGCAACATATGAAAAGTTTTACAGTTCATATAAACATCAACTAAATTGCAGTTGAAAGTACATATTATTTATATTCTCAGGTCCTAAGAAACAATGTGTAACCCTACTTGCACATATTATGCAGCAGCATATTATGTTTATGTTATATCTTTTAATGTAACCATTCTCCTGGTTTCTTTTTTCTTGCTGTTTTGTTTCTTTGTAAAATATTTTTCCATAATTCTTACTTCCATGTTTAAAAAGTGAAGCTATGTATTCAGCTATGTTATGTCATTAACATGAAGTATCCATTTCTTAAGGAGAAAAATGTAACTATAGAAAAAAATTGGAATAGAAAATACATATTTATCATTAAAAAAACAAAGTGAGCAACCTAAAAAAACCAGAATTTTAAATGCCATAAAAACAGAATTTTAAATCCTGTGGCTGTCCTATATCTTCCAAGGTCTTTTAAAACCTGAAGTGTAGGCTTTCCATCAGTCTATTGAACAGGGATAATCCCACTGAAACTAATTTAAGAAAATTCTGTTTGGAATATTCTGGGTGAAAAGTCCTGTGAAGTTATTCAGAATTTTAAAATGGAGATGCACAAAAATACCATATTTTAGTTAGCAAGAAACATTTCTCAAGATACTAAACACAGATAAATCCCTCTAAATTCTTTTTTTTAAACATTATTGTGCTTAATACTGTTCTCAAATTTATACCGGAATCCACATTTGTTTTCTTGTGACCTTTCTGACAGCTTCTTACGTAAGAACCTAGGCACACTGCAACCATGTAATTGTGTTAGAAAATAAAAGGAGGAAGGAATGTTGTGTGTTTTTATTACCTTGAGCTACTTACAAAGTAATGTAGGTGGGATAAACATCCAATAAATAAATAATAAATACATGAAAATATGTTTGTCTGAAAACTGTTGTAGCATTTATTCAATAAATAAATAATAGATACATGAAAATATTATGTTCATCTGAAAACTGTTGTAGCACCTTTAAAAAGTGGCACCTTTATTGTGGGGGGAAAACTTGTGAAGTTTTTGTGAATTTTGAATTCATGAAATATTGACATAGATAATTAATATCAAGATTGTAAATAGAACAGTAACCAAAATAGAACTATCATAGATCATAGCAGGAGAAGACAAGCACAAAACCAACTAAAATCACAGAGCAGGGCAACTCTCAAAAACAGGACCAAACTAACATCATCCTACTAGCTGAGAAATGGCAAATCATGATTATGTACAGATCACAATATATACAAAAAGTCAAAGAAGTACTCAAAGACAGACTTACATCCTAGCAAATACCAATTCAATATAGAAACTAGACAACCAGATCAAGAGAATTCTCAGTGACCTTACTAAGAAAGGTCAAATCACTAAATAAAAACAATGACTGATGAAAAGAATGGACCATTCTCCCATGCTTTTATGGATGTCTCAAAACACACAACCCAGATATACCTCTCTGTCTAATTGTATCATTACCAGGGATCCCAACCTAACATTGTACTAAATAATTGCTAAAGAAGCTTGGATACTTCACAAAGGGAAGTGAACTCAAATGGGCAGACTTACAGAATGTGTTGAAAATCCAGAACCCATGATTCCCTTGGAATTGAAATTTGGCAAATTTTATAGAACATTTTATGACATAAAAATTATCACAAAACCATTTATAACATAATATAAAAAGCCGTAAAACATTTCCTATGGTCAAATCCTAATGCTTGACTATGCTACATAGTTTAATGTGGGCTATTTTCAAGGCAGATACAATTAATAGTGATAGCACAAACATGGCTCTTACATAAATGATAGTTCAGAGAAGGCACTATTCATATAATTAATATAGTGAATCAAACTGGGAGCCAGTTTGGATTAGTGGTTAAGGAACCAGGCTAAAAAGTAGTAGACCGTGAGTTCAAGTCCCATCTTAACTGGCTGGGAGACCCTGGGCCACACATTGTCAGTCCAACCCACCTCACAGTGTTGTTGGGAAAATAGAAGGCATGTTGCATGTGCTCACTGCTTTGAGTTATTTGTAAAAACAATAAAGGCAGGATACAAATAAATATGCCTTTTGTTTCAATAATACACTTTATATAATGTAAATCAATTCACCATATTTTAGTAATCAGGAACACTGTTCCAGGGTTATTTCAGGTGATGCATAAAACATTTTTCCACATAATTAATTCAGTTGACATGAGAATGACGTTGACTAGGTGAAACTGTAGGGGTGGGGAAAATTGGAATTCTTTCGCTCTAGCTTTTCATTTTTCATATTGAATGAAAGAGACAGAAAAACAGCCTTGCTTAATGTTACTTGTATCCAAGCAGTTAACTTCAAACCAATAAAAATGTGGAATGACCTTTTGTAAAAGAGAAACTGAAAAAATTCTTTTCTTGTTCAGTAGTTATTTCATATTAAGGGTGACAAAGCTTTTCCAAAATCAGCCTGTCTTTATTTTCTATCTCTCAGGGACCATATTGGATTTTTTTTCCTCAAGAAACGCAGCTGCTGTTCTTTAACAGATGCTGTTATTATGTGAACTTTTAAACAAAAATGACAACCTCTTAGCCTCAGCTAGCTATTATTACAATCTAGAACAAGAAAATTTGAGTGTATATATTACTGCCAACCTCATTAAGTTTGCATCTTTGGGCTTTTAGAGTTGGAATACAATACAGCATGTAGACCAGAAATGACCCTTGTTGTCTTTTTTACTAAACACTAGAATTAAGAATATATTTTTCTGGTGCTTCCAGTTCTTAAACTTCTAGAACAGCCAATTACAAGAATTACAACATACATAGGTAGGAGTGAGTAACTGAGTTAGAATAGTAGATCATGGGCATGCTTGATCAATCAGTGATCATAATCCAATGTTATTCCTCTTCCCAGCAAGATATAGATTCTGCATTATATTTACAAATCTCGCTCCTATGGAGACTCTTATATGCATGCAAATAATACCCCTACAAATGGGCATACACAATGTGATACTTTAGTAACTGTGGAGCAGCCACTACATCTACTATCTATGTCAGGGGTAGATGCTATTTGTTGAGGTATTCCACGTTAGGAGAATGAGTGCACTCAGGGAAACATAGTGAGAGTGGTGAAGAATAACACACAACCAGCACACAGATATACTGAATAGTAAAATGTAAGTTTTACTTCCTTACACGGGTAAACAAAGTCCAACAAACAGTCCAAATCATATGGGGTTAAAGCAGTTAGTATTCAAAATAATCAGTCCAGGGATAATCCAAAAACGAAATCCTTTTCTTTACCAGTATCATAAACAAAGTTCAGGAAACGGAGTTTGCGAATAGTTGCAAGACTCACAGCAATTCAAACAGAATGATGATCAGGCAAAAGGCAAAAGGAAAGCAAAGGAAATGCAGAAAAGAACAAACTAAGTTTCTGGCTCCATCTTATGGCTGTTGGAGGAACCTCAGCCAATCACAGTTACAACATTCTCTTAAAGATACAACAGTATTAAATGACTATCCTTGTTTATATATTGCCAACCCAACTGTTAGGTGACTATCATTCCTAACACTATTGGTAATAATTCAGGATTGCAATTGAGTCCCCAACTATGTCACACAATACCTCTGGTCTTACTGGATATCAGAATGTCTGGTTTTAGTGTGAGTATGCACAACTACTTTGAACTTTTTTTCAAATTAGAGAAGCTCTCACTATGATTATAAGGTTTTACCTTAGAACAGAGCTGTCAAAAACCTGACCCATGGGCCAGATGTGTTACACGCTGGCCATGCCCACACCCCAGTTTGACACCCCTGCCTTAGAATATCACTGATGTTTTGAATTTTGTGCCCTACACTCAACTATGCAAATAGAAAATTTGCAAGCTCTTCATTCAATGTGATTTTTTCAGTATTTCCTCATAAAAGACTTGAAAGTCTGGACAGATGTCTCTGCCAATCAGTTTATGTGTAACTGATACAGAATTGGTATCTTTATGTCTGAATCCATGGTGCGGGGAGTGATGTCAGAAATGGTTTATTTCTTGCCAATTATCATTTCCTAAGTATTCTGGAACATGTATTTTATGCCATAGTAAGGTAGGCCATGTCCATGGGTAAAATATTATTCTTTAAGCCTTTTGGGGGATTTGTTTCAGTTTATATGATGAACTCACAAATTGTAACTCTCAGCAGCTAACAAATTTAAAAACCAAAGTAAAATTTAAAACAATTGAGTCTAGCCCATCTTAAATAATTATCCACCCACTTTCCAAGATCTGGTCTATGTACTCTCCTGGCCTAACAGCTGGGGAAAGGCCAAGCCTTTAAGACCTTACTGAAAGCCAGCAAGAAGCTATTCTAGAGGGCAGGCATCCCAGAAAAGGAGAAGTGCCTCCTGATTGCCACTAGATGATACTGTTATATAAAGGGAACCTAGAGCACCTTGTCAGATATCATGGATCTGTCAGATATCATGAGATGAGCACATTCAAAGGATTAGAGAGTCCTATAAGTACTTAGTCCTGTGTCATGAAGGGCTACATAGATGTCAAACCAGCATCTTGAATTGCACCTGAATCCTACTAGGAACTAACAGCTCACAGAGCATGATTGTATATGGGCATACCAAGGTGTGCCTATAACTACTAATGCCAACATAATGAATGTCAGGGGCTGACATTCATAATGTCAGCCTCTGACATAGACCAGACCTGACAAGCATATACAGAGGAACAAAATTACCATTTTTTTAAACAGAAGATAAAAAGCTACCAGAGGGAATGGTGGAATGTGATACAAAGGACCAAGCCTGTTAAAAAAAAAATATTCTCTTGAGCTTCAGAATTTTCTAAACTTCTTTTGTTGATCATGTTTCTGGACTCCTGGATGAAGAACAACTGCCATAGTCCTCAAAAACCAAGGAAGTAGTCTCCAGGCTCTGTAAAAGGAAAGATTCCTATCTGCACCCTGAAGAGAAAGCAACAGATGGTAATGAAGGGAGATCCTCTACAGGGAGGAATCAGATTATCAATCTATTAGTCAATAGACTTGACAGGCTACCAGTAGATGCATTTCTATTGTTACATTTAGAGAATGTAACAAATACTACCAATTTTTAAGCCAAATCTCTTCTATCAAGAGGAGCCTTTGATGATAGCCCTGGTCTCATAGTGATTAGAATACAGTATTGCAGGCTAACTCCACAGCCTGGAGTTCAGTCCTGATGGAGCTCAAGGTTAACTCAGCCTTCCATCCTTCTGAGGTTGCTAAAATGAAGGCCCAGATTGTTGAGGGAAATATGCTGACACTGTAAGCCACCCAGAGAGTGCTGTAAAGCACTATGGCGCAGTATGTAAGACTAGGTGCTGTTGCTATCAATGCATATGGGAACAAATATATAAACAACTTTACTTTAAACACTGCAAGACACTATGAAACACTGGGCAAGAAGGTGAAACAACTTTAGAAACTTGCAAAACTTGTGTGGGGTTTTTTTCAAGCCCTATGGAGAAAGGAGAAAGCCAAGAGACAATGCAATAACATGGGCTAAATAGAAAAATTGGTGATCACAAAGATCTTCTATTTTCTGTACCTGTCTCTTTGAATTCTTACCTCATTTGATAGCTCTCTGAGCCAAAGTGTAATACACTTGCAAAAAAAGGCAAACCCGAATACATTCTTGCACAGTATCAAAAACAAAGGAAGTTATTAATTCTTGCTATACTTCACTGGTCAGATTACACCTTGAGCATTGTATATATAGTTCTAAGGTACTACATTTTAGGAAGGACATTGACAAATCAGAATATAGTCATAAGAGAGTAACCAAGGTAATAAGGAAGAAGCTTGAAAGAAAAACTTATGAGAAACTGTTAGAGACACTTGATAAGTTTAGCATGGTGGTAATCAGAAGATGGGAAAATGTTCAGTGTTGTTCTAGAAGACAGGACAAGAATCAATGGTTTTAAACAAAATAATAGATTTTGGTTATCCATTAAGAAATTTTTTTAAGAACCATTCAATATTCTTATGTTTTAATTAACACGTAGACACAGTCTTTGCCTTGAGAGGTAATGGCCTTTTCTTTCTGGATGCTAAATTCTTGAACCTGAATGGTTATCTGTTAGGGGTGTTGTAGTAGTAGATTTCTACACTGGATAGGAAGCTGGACGAGATAATCTCCAAAGTCCTTTTAAACACTTAGATTCTATTATTTCTATATCTTGCTGTAGTCTACTGAACTTACAAAGCCTGATCTGTTTACAAGAGCAGAGATGACATTTTCAATCTATTCTCCAACTTCACTTCCCTCTTCTTTTCCCTTCCTCTTTATTCCAGCAAAGCATACAATGCCTCCCAGGCATTCCTAACAGAGAAGGGCTAAAACATGAAATGAATATATATCAGTAGTTTGACATCAAGCTGGAAGGAATTGAAATTATTTCCTCGGATATAGAGCCAGGCTTGTCTCTTGAAAACACAGCCCTATAATGCTTGAACTGCTTAATTCCAACATTAAATGCAGACTCCTAGCCTTGAGAAAGTGCAATCTTATTTTTATTATCATTCAGAACTCAGAAAACTAAGGGATAGTGAAAATAGCTACCCACTAGGTGGTCTTTCAAGACCTAGATAATCTGCATTAGGACTTATCATATGTATTTTCTGTTGGGAAATATTTTTAATACAAAGAATAGCACTCACAGGTTACTTGTTTTTGTTAATGATGACATTTCTGAAATAGTAATGGAGTCTGGTTAGTTAGCTTTATTCATTCAATTTGAATGTCCACCAGTCTCAGTATTCTGGATTCTGATTTTGGACAGTGAACAATCATAAACTAAATTAAAAATAAATTAATACATAATTTAAAATACATAGTGGAAGAAAATGTTACAATCCATGGTTGTTAGCACAACCAGAAGATGGGACTGTTCAAAGGCTTGGAGTCCCAAGCCTTTAGGGCCTTATAAAAGCCCTAAAAAGATCAGGGTCATCCTAATCTCCAGGGGAGGGGGAATGTGCTAAGGGGTTAGTGCCATGGCAGAAAAAGCACTTCTTTTTATATTATTTCATAATTATGTTATTAAATTCAAAGGCAAATATTCCTTTGAAATGCTTTCTTGATATTGTAAACTATGTAAGTTTTAAAAGTACAGAAAGTCCTCACTTACCAACCACAATTGGGACTGGCAACTCCCATTGCTAAACAATGCAGTCATAAAGTAATCAGGTAACCGCATTGACTTTTAATATCAATTTTAGCTGAAGTCATTAAGCAAGTTACCCATGATTGTTTAGTGTAATACCACATGACTGTGCCTGCAACTTCCTTCCAGCTTTCCCATTGACTTTATTGTACTTATTGGAAGCTGGCTGTTAAGATGCAAATGTGATCATGGCCCCGGGATACTGTGTCATAAATGCACTCTGGTTGCCAAGTATCCCAATTGTGATCACATGACTACAGATATGGTACAATAGACTGTAAATTCAACACACCAGTTATAAATCTCTTTCTTAGTGCTGTTGTGGCTTCAAATGATCATGGAACAAGTGATCAATAAATGAAGACTACCTCTGATGAAAATGTGAAATGTAAATATTACAAATCAAATTATGTCTAGCTTAGTCAGATTTTCTAGTGTATTGATTTTTAATTTGAATTGAATAATCCTTACGGCAAGTACAATAAATTAAATGGGCCAAGTTCCTTTTCTTGGAATGGCATTTTTACTTTCACTCCAATATAAGAAATTGAACAAAAATAACACTAGCACTTATTTATATACTGTTTCACAGTGCTTTACAGCCCTCTCTAACCAGTTTACAGAGTCAGTATATTGCCCCCAACAGTCTGGGTCCTCATTTTACCCACCTTGGAAGGATGGAAGGCTGAGTCATCTTGGAGCCTGGTGCGATTCGAACTGTCAAATTGCAGTCGGCTGGCAGTCAGCAGAAGTAGCCTGCAGTATTGCCTTCTTACACCTGTGCCACCATAACTCTTGATGGCGAATGAATATTAGCATACTGAGACAGAATCTTTAAGCTTCATGACTAGCAAATCCATTTTTATGCAAATGGATGAAAAATTAAATGAACAACTTGAATAATTCCAAAATATTTTTTATTTTCTATTTGATTGGGCATTGTTTCTAAAGGTTTAAATTGGATTTATTGTGAATGATTTATTGCTAAACAAGCACAGGCAAAAGAGACATCTGCAGATACAGCCCCATAATATTATAGGTACCTCCTTTCCAGTTAGATTCTATTAGTAGTTTTGCAATAGTAAGATAGCTCCTCAACTGCATAAAAATCTCCAGAATCAGTCTCCTATAGCTGACTTTTTATATTAGAAATTTCTATATAATAAGGCTTTTTGTGACTATCTTGCTTCATGCACAGTGGACAACTGCCTCTTAAAGTAGGAGCACTGAAAATTATGGGTGAACTCAGAGTCATAGTAGCAATAACCATTAAAGGTAGAAAGAAAGACTTGTCTGAAATAAAGTGCAGTAAAGCAGGATAGGACTTCCTCTGTAAGAAGGAAATGTTTTTTTAATTGTCAGCAACATTTAGGAAATTTGTTTCACTGCAATTCTCCTATCACCTTTGATCTAACTTCATGGCTTTTGTATTACAAAGCATTCTTATGTTTTAATCTAAGGTATAGACACAGCATTGTCTCAAAATAATCCATTTTCACCATAGAAATGATATAACATCTACACATGATTATAAAATTAATTTGTGATTATAAAATGTGCATGCTATCCAGTATTTATTTTTTTTACCCCTTTTCAAGTTGAGAGGATGTTTTCCACATTCAGTTGCAAAAGAAAGTGAAAAAGCAGCTACAAATTTAATTAGAGAATAAAACAGATTTTTCTTGTTGAAAAAGTAGACACTGATATCTCCTTGTTTTTGACAAGCATTTGCAAAGTACATCAGACAGCAATATATGTAATCTTCCATATGTCCAATTCTATGAAGATGTCATCATAAGGAAATAAATCCTTATCAACTGACTCCCTTCACAATTATGCTGAAACACATCCCTTGAAACAGGTAACAAGTAGTTTCAAATCCTTTAAAACTCTTTTACAGTCAGGATAACTAGCCATAACCTTAAATTCTTTTATTATTTCTGTCCTCAAGTTAGGCAGTTTTGAAGGAGGCCAAAGTTAAATTCAAACCTAAACTAGAAGCATGCCAATACATGGTCACCAGGAGTCAGTAATCAATGTTGGACCTTATCTAGTTCAAGATGTTTGACTACTAGACCAGTGGTTGCCAACCAGTGGGCCATGGCCATGGCCCACTGGTGGTCTGTGAAAAAAAATTGGTGGTCCGCAGAGAAATGTCACCCTCAGAGCACCCCCCAAAGCAATTAATCCAGGCTGCGCAGGAACACAAGGCTG
>BHFT01021435.1:0-10535 GCA_004320025.1 Laticauda laticaudata
TGGGTAACTTCCGCGGTCTGGCTTTTATATCTTAGTATAGACTCAGCTAAATGATGTCATAGGAAGGAATCAACCTATCCTGGGCTCTCTCGCAGCATAGATAGAAAGGGTGTTCAGGGTAACTTCTACCAACGCCCATTCTCCTGGAAGCAAGTAATGAGCTGTGATAGTTTTGGTGGAGATACTAACTTTAATTGACCAGCTCTCAGTTGGTAGCAAGAACAATCTGTCATCTATACGTAACATTAGGACTCTATTGGCATTACCCCTTTTCTCTTGTCCCGAAAATATTTTCCTTAAAGCCAATCTGCTTTTATTAGTAGTTCAGTTCATTTAAGCCAAATTCTCCCTGTTCCCATAATATCACAGCAGTGGCCAGTTGTACGTATGGTGGTGCTGAGGTTGTATGGTGAAGCCACTTCACAGACCACACCCTCAGCTGCTATTCTGGCTGCTTTACAACCCTTCTAGAAGAGCACTAACCTGTGTTCAGAAGCAACCTGAGCAACAATTTGTAGGTAAGATACAATTATCTTGTGAAGCTGAAGAGAGTCCTCCTATCTTGTCAGTCATTCTTTGGGCTGCCCCCAATTCAAGCCAACCCAGATCATTAAGCTGGAAATTGGCTCAGAGACCAAGAGGGTAAAGAACCCTTTTATTGTGCCCTTTGCCCACCGATGTGAATCCTGATGAATAGCTAACTACTTAGCTAAAACTAACTACTAAGCTAAAGACTTAGTCATCTGTCAAAATCATTGCCCTTCATAGCACTGCTGTGAAGAATAGCAGATGGTTTTCCTGCCTGCTGGTGGTGTTGAGGAGGGGGTGGATGGCATCCTTCTGTGGCAGGGTGATTTGCCTTGATGGACTTGGGACGATGCAGTGGTCTCAAAATTAAAAATTCCTCCCCCCCACCCAACAAAATAATCAGGCTCAATGTCACACAGACATTGAGAAACTGCCTGATTAAAGTACATGTCTGTCTTACAGCTGAAAATGTGAAAGAGCAGAAGTGTTAATGGAGGAAGAAGTTGTTCAGCATTTCTGGAGGTTTTGTACAGTGTGAATGGAATACTATATGTGTCAAAGGGGAAAAGTGACATATACATTAATAATTAGTAATATCATCAGTTTTTCCTTGTGATTGTGCACTGTTGATGGAAGATTTCTCACATTTTTTCTTCAGTTATCAGGGCCTGGTCAAAACTTTTTTTCCGATCTCCCTGTCAGTGGACAATGATATGTCATACCACAGCTAATATTGATTGTTTTCAGTTCAGTTTTACGATTTTAAATACACTTGTTCATTATTTTGGTTAAGTTGCTTTGCAAAAGTTGAGCTACAAATATTTTAAATAACCTGTGGCATGGCAATTTAAGGCCCATGGGCCATATCTGATTTCGAAGATATATTATTTGGTTTCATCCAAGTTCCACCCAATTTAATTCAGGCTATGATAAAGATTTCATTTATTGGATAGATGGGAAGTGTTACAAACTTGACTATTCCAATTTTTATTGCAGTTTTTGTGGACTAATTAATATAAGCCACACGGTGATCCACTGTAGGGTGTATAAATTTGGATCAGAATCTACCACGCTGGGCTGGGGTGGAAGATAGAATTTATTATTCAACTTTTCAGTCTTGGGCTGAGAGAATACTTAGCTAAACAATCAGAATTTCCCCACTCTTCCCTTGTTGAGCAACGTAATCCCTACCATACACATGTATATGCATATATATCAATACCTGGTCCCAGTCAGGCCAATTTCAGAGTTGATAATCTATCTGTTTGTTATGATAGTTGTTTATAACCCTGTGCTATCCAAATGAGATGGGTAGCATATCTGACTGGTGCTGGGGATTGGAAGACCATGCCATGCTTTGCTTTATAATGCCAAACTTTTCTAGAACACTGATAGTTCTCTGAATCCTTATGCTTTCAGTCATGAGTGGCTCTCAGGTATAGAGAAATTGCCTGTTCATGTATAAAGTATTAAAGGAAGGATAAATGAGGTTAGAGGTGCCAATCTTTTCTCTGTGCTGAAGAATATTATAGAAATGATTAAAAATATAAAGTTGATTTATTTTGGTGTATTTATTTATTGCAGACCTTTACTTTCCTGGATGCAGCTGTACTGCCAGTTGCCATGGAGAAGATCAAGGAACAGTTTTCTAAGCTTCAAATAGCAAAACGTTGTTCAGTAACAGAAGACCTCTCTTACTTATTGGACATAGATATTTCAAGAGGAGAAGGGAGCCATTTAGTGGCTGTTTGCTGCTCCAATAAATCAATCAGAGTTTACAACAGGGAGACATTGTCCTTGCTACAAGAATATAATAGCCATCCTGCATTGCTAAGTGGTGTCAGATTTGCACACACAAATGAAAATATATTATTTTCAGCTGGCAGTGATGGATCATTGAAGTGTTGGGATATTCGTTCATCTATTGTGAAGCCTGTACAGTTGTTTTGTGGCTATCCTTCGAATGTTTTCATTAGCTGCGATATAAGCTGCAATGACCTCTTAGTATGTGCTGGCACAGAAAAAGTAGAAGAAGATGCATTTGTAACATTCTGGGATGCGAGAGGCTGCACAAATAGTGTCTCTTCCAGCAAACAGCCACTAGGTGTCTACTCAGAGTCTCATAATGATGATGTTACTAAAGTATGTTTTCATCCCAACAAACCACATTTGCTTGCTTCAGGCTCAACTGATGGATTGGTAAATGTGTTTGATATTAACGAAGACAATGAAGAAAGTGCTCTGGTTTCCACTTGTAACTCTGATTCTTCCGTAAGTTTTATTGGATGGGCTGGAAAAGATTATTGGCAGGTTTACTGCATGACACATGATGAAGGATTTTGTTACTGGGATCTTACTCAGCTGGATTCTGAAAAGTCAACTACATTATTGCATATTCCAGATGTCAGAGGAGTAGAAAATATCAAACTGGATTACTTAATTGGGGGTGTTTATCATGAAAAAGTGGACAAATTGTTTGTTTTTGGAGGCATGTCAACAGGATGCATTTGTCTCATAGAGTGTTGTGCTCATGAGCTGAATTTTGTGGGAATACTTCAAGGAGGACACTCTGCGACTGTTCGTTCCTTCTGCTGGAATATGGTTGATGATTCTCTATTTACAGGAGGAGAGGATGCAGAGTTGTTGCTGTGGAAACCAGGAGCTATAGAAAAAGATTTGAGTAAGAAGACTTCTATGAAAGTGGCTTCCTCTGTCTATCAGCAAACAAAAGTTCATCAACATTCCTTGAAAACAAAAAAAGTAAAGAAATGAAGACTCCCATTTTTAAAGTGTGCTCTGTGTGTGTGTGTGTATGTGTGTGTGTGCATAGTAGAAGGACTCAGAGAGTGGTTGAAATTTAAAGACAATTGAATGTGATAACTGTTGTGTAGACTAGAACCTATTTCATTGTACACAGAAATGAATGCTGTAATAGATTTGTTTCTGTGGTGCAACAACACTATTTCTGCTTGTATGAATTGACTTTTCAAAAAGTTGTAGTAGTTTTAAAAGGCTGAGTTTTCTCAACTTGGACAGTGTTTATGCTTTTACCCTGAATATGTTTACTTTTGTCAGTTGAAATCAATAGGGTCCAATTGAGTAGGATTGATCTTCCAGTATAAGAAATATACACAAGAATGTTTTACTTTACAATTTATTATTCATATATGGCATAGGGCCTAGCTACCTATGAAACCCGCTTCATCTCACCACATCAGTCTATTCCAATCATTCAGGGAGGGAAGGCATGGTACAGACCCCATCAATCAAAGAATTTTTCTTCAAAAAATTGTTTGACTGACAGGATCAAGGAAGAGGGCCTGTTTTGCTGTTGCCCCTACTTTGTGGAACACCTTGCCCTCAGAGGTGAGGAAAGCCCTCAATCTCTTGGTCTTTCACAAAGGGACAAAATCTGGCTACGTAGTCTTGCATGGGGGATACAGGCCCACACAGCCATGGGACTGGTCATCCCGATGAGAATCCCTGTCTATATTAACAATTCTTAGTCTCTCCTCCACCTTGGAACTCTCCGTACTTTGTAATTTTGTAATGTTTTAAGTTTTTTCATCTTTTCATCTAAAATTATATGGTTTTTAATGTTTTATTATGTTTTATCTTATTATTAAGAAGTTTGATATGTACATAAATAAATGTTGCTACTTGTAGTTTTACTTGTATATTTCAGTGAACTGTATTTTTGCAAATCATTACAATATTGATACATGCAGGGAGGTGGGACATGAAGCAGCCTTGATCTGTGATTTTGAAGAAATTACAGCCGGGTACTTGGTCTGCAGGACATATTTGGGGAAAAATGGACTTAAATTTTATCTCAATGTTCTTAAAAAACAGATGTCTATACTGAGGAGGAGGAGGAAAATCTGCTTAAATAACTGATGAAGCAGACTACCCATGTTACCCATCCAAAGAGATCAAAGTACTTAAAAAACAATCATGGTATTTGAGGACACCTAAAATGAGACATAAATTGTAATTAATTTATATTGCAGTGTCAGTTCCCAGGTTCTATAAAATGTTACCTTTATTCTGATTTGAAATACATTTTGATTCAAGATGGTAAAGAATTGTAACTCTCTGGAAAAAAGAACAATTAGGAGGTGAAATTAATGCTATTTCATATTGAGCAAAAAAGTGTTTTTCTACATTGTTCTGTCATCTATATGATGGAAGTTGGCAAATTGGTGCCTACAGCACCAGGGCCTTTGTCACCACTAGGCGGCACCCACTATTCTGTATATTTTTTAAAAATCTCAAGAGATAGCCATATTTAGCAAGACTATTCAGTATTATTATGTCAACTCTTAGGAAATTTTATTCATTTTTTTTCTATTTCCAAAGTTGAGTTTTTAATATTGTGAGAATACGCTTGCTATCTGATGAGGTGATTGACCCTTAATTTAAATTGAATAATATTTTGAGGAAGCTGTTCTATTTTATACATCACCTTCTGAAGATTTGTCCATGACTTAATTTGCACAGGGCACTACCATCACAATAAAAGGATTCACTTATTTGGAACTCTTCACTTTAAACTGAGATGTCAGGAACAATCTAGTAAATGTTTTATTTTGATAGGAAGGAGAACAGAATAGTTTTTGGTAGAGGGAGAAGGAAAAGCTCTAATCTACAAGAAAGTTGATGTTACATTTTATTTTAATTATTTTGTTCATTTATTATAAACTCAATCATTGACACGGGAGGAACATACAAGATTCACAAATTATTATTTCCACAAAAAGATGTGAAATCACAGCTGCCAGTTCTTTATCTGGCGTTGGCCTTCATACACATCAAGTTCTTCCCAAAATCCTTGCATGTTAAAACGTATTGCTGTAGCATATGTGTGGATCCGTTTTTGTAACTGCCAGGTGAAAATTTTATCAACGTGCAGATTTTCTAAGTGCCATCCAAGATTTTTTGGAATGGCAGCCAGTGGGCTGATAACCACGGGGGTTACTATGGGCAGTTTATGCCATAATCCAGGGCTGTCAAATTCAATTTCATTGAGGGCTGCATCAGGGTTGTGTTTGACTTCGGGGGAGCTAGGGGGGGCATGGCCATCATGATGTCACTCGTGTCACCTGTGGCAGCCGGAGCGCTCTGCCAGCAAAAATGGGCTCCCAAGCTCCATTTTCGGCTGGAACGGCCTCCTGCAACCCTCTGCCAGCAAAAACAGCTGGGAGGAGCCCCATTTTTGCTGGCAGAGGTACTGCAAGCTGGTCCTTCGTTATTTCCAGGGCAGGTCTGTGGGCCAGATCTAAGCACCCAGTGGGACCAGCTTTGGCTCCAGGGCCTTGAGTTTGACCCCCCCTGCCATAATTTTTCCATTTTGATTTTCAGATCATGAAACTCTGCAAACTTCTCTAATTTTTTGTCTTCTATTTTCATATCCCTTGCTATTGTCACAATTATCCATACCTTTTTTTTAACCAGTTATATTTTGTGTGTTAAAAGCAAATAATTTATCCGCCTGTATTTGGAAATCATTGTGGGATTTTAACCCGCTCATTTTTTACTACTTTTTAAGTACGTATATGTTCCTATCGATTTTTCATTATTGGTATGTAATAACAGATAATCAGAGTTGGAAGGGATCTTGTAGGTCATCTAGTCCAACCCCCCATCCAAGTGGGAGACCCTACATCATTTCTGACAAATGGCAGTCCAATCTCTTCTTGAAAGTCTCAAGTGATGGGATGCTCCCCACAACTTCCGAGGGGAAGCTGTTCCATTGGTTGATTGTTCCTCACTGTCAGAAAGTTTCTCCTTGTTTCCAGGATAAATCTTCTCCTTGTTCAGTTTCCATCCATTATTCCTTGCTGGCCTACAGGCGCTTTAGAAAATAGCTTGACCCCCTTCTCTCTGTGAGAGGCCCTCAAATATTGGAAGACTGCTATCATGTCTCCGTGGTCCTTCTCTTCACTAGACTAGCCAAGCCCATTCCTGCAACCATTCTTCATATGTTTTAGTCTCCAGTCCCTCTAATCGTCCTGGTTGCTCTTCTCTGTACTTTTTCTAGAGTCTCAGCATCTTTTTATAATTGGTGACAAAACTGGAAGCAGTACTCTAGGTGTGGTCTTACTAAGGCTTTATAGAGTGGTATTAATACCTCCCTTTGATCTTGATTGTATCCCTCTGTTAATACAATTTAGGATTGCATTAGCTTTTTGCTGTTGATACACATTACTGGTCACATAGTATTTATCTGGTTGTCCACTAAGACTCCAAGATCCCTCTCACAGTTTCTGCTATTGAGCTTGATTTCACCCAGTCTTATTTATGGTACTTTTGGTTTTTCTTGCCTAAGTGTAGGACTTTACTTTTCTCTCACACTGAATTTCGTTTTGTTTGATATGGCCCAGTGTTCTAGTCTGTCAAGATCCATCTAGATCTTGAGCCTATCTTCTGGGTGTTAGCTATTTCTGCAGCAAATTTGGTAAGTTCCCCTTCTTTTTTTAAATTTTATTCTTTAAAAAACAAAATAACAAAAATCTCATTTCATTAAGAGTTATTGTATCATTGTATATACATGTTTCTTGTTTTGTTGTGACTATACATTATTTTTATCTTTATTCTTCACCCATTCATACCACTTTCCCATATCACGTAGTATCCTCGATCCTTTGCCTTTCAGTTCCATAGTGAATTTATCTAATTCAACAGTCCATTATTTTTTGAATCAGAACTTCATCTGGTGGTATTTATCACTCTTCCAATTTTGTGCTTAAGTGATTCTTGCTACAGTTTAAGGTTGTTACAAAAGGAGGTATAATTTTATCGTTACTCAAACTCCCCTTAATCATACTAATAAAAATGTATCGGGTTTCAATTTCAATTTATATTTTATAATCTTAAAAAGCCATCTCTGTATTTCCTTCCAGTATTTCTTGACCTCTATACATTTGCCACAATATGGAAAAATTTCCTTTCTTTTGTTTGCACTTCCAGCATTCCGGTTTCAAGGTTGGATACATTTTTTGCCATCGTGCCAGTGCTAAGTGCATCTACAAAACATTTTTATATTGATTTTCTTTGAATGCTGTCGACAAAGTCAGCTTCCAGTTCTCGGTCCAAGTCTTTTCCTATTCATCCAAATTTATATTATGACCCACATTTCTTGCCACAGCGATCATTGGTCCGTAACAATTTCCTCCTCTCATTCCACCTCCAGTAAGTAATTAATATGTTCATGTTATAAATTTATATCTTTGCCTGTCAGGATTTGGTCCAATTTTTGTAAATCTTTATCCCTAGCTCCTTTACAATCTTTCTTAAATTAGTTTGAATTTGCAAATATATCCCAGTCTAATGTTATCCCTTTTTCTTTCAGTTTATCCAGTGTTTTTTTTAATTCCCCTGTTCATCTACCTAAATTCTTTTATATCTAATCATTTTTAAATGTCCCTTGTATTGGATATATAAATATATAAATATTATAATTATATATAAATAAATAATATATTTGTTTTTTTAATATTTTATATTTTTTATATATTTGTTTTTTTTTATTCACCAGATTCAATCATTTTGAAGCCTGCACTCTTCAAATAGAAAAGATCTCCACCACCACAAGCCAGGCACACACCCTGGGCACAAAACAGACTCCTCTGATACCTCCAGCTCAAACACAACCAACCAGGCACCCAGATGAACCTGGCTTCCTAATAGATAATAGCCGTCCTTTTCAACGCGAAGCCAAGCTGTACTGAAAGCCTCCAGTGCGGAGCAGAGTGTTGCCAGCCAATTCAAAAGCCACAAACACAGACAGAAGAACCAGAAACATCAATCAAACAACTCCAAGTCCAATAAACCACAGACCAAGACTCCCCACCAATCAGGATAGGCAAGCCTCAAATTTAAAAACCAACGGCTGTGAACCCTGACCCACATACAAACTCCATACAGAAGCTGATGATGGCAGATGAGATTTCCTGCTGAAACGTTGCTACAACTTTAAAAGCACTACAATGATGTGGGATAATACCCGAAGGAAGCTGAACAGCACAAATAAATATATACAAATATTATATTGACTGTTTCCTTATATGATTTGATTGTTGACTGTACCTTATGACTGTCATTAAGTGTTGTACGTTATAATTCTTGATTCTTAATGAATGCATCTTTTCTTTATGTATACCTAGAGTATTTACACCGAGACAAATTCCTTGTGTGTCCAATCACACTTGGCCAATAAAGTATTCTATTCTGTTCTATATAGCTTCCATAGGTGAGATCCAGTTTGGTCTTTTCAAATCATGCTTTTTTTATTTTCTCCCATGTTTGTAAAAGTGAGTCCCGTATCAAAAGTCTTTGGAAATAGGAGTGGATCTTGTTCTTTTTATCCCATAGAAAGGCATGCCACCCAATTTGGAGGTCATGACCTTCTTTCGACAAAATTCTTTTATTTTTTTAAATTTATCCACTTCTTAACCCATAGTAAAATTGCTGCTTGATAATATGTTTCCCATTTTGGGAGTCCAAGGGCATCTCTGGATCTACTATCTTGTAGTGTTTTCAGTTTTATTCATGCTTTTTTCCCCATCCATATAAATTTCATTACTGTCCTATCTAATTCCTGAAAAAAATTCTTGTCCAATTTTATAGGTATTGTTTGAAAATAATATAATAGTTTCGGTAGTATATTCATTTTTATGGCTGCTATTCGGCCTAATAATGATAGTTGTAATTTTGCCCAATTGGCCAGGTCTTTCTTTATCTGTAAAAGTAATGTCATATAATTATCCTCTTTTATGGAAGAGCATCTTCCTGTTAACTAAATTCTTAGATATTTAAGTTTTTGACACTTTGTAATTTCCAATTTCCTTTCCAATTCTTTTTTTTTTTAACTTTCTATCAAGTTTTGGGTTGTTACTTTTGTTTTATATTTATTAAGTTTTAGTCCTGCTACTGTCCCATATTCTTCTAGTTCTTGAATTAGGTAGGTCCCTGACTCCATTGGATTTTCCACAAAAAACACTAAGTCATCTGCAAACACCTGTATTTTATATTCTTCTTTTTTGCTCTTCAGTCCAGTTATCTCCTTTCTTTGTCTAATCTGATTTAAAAGCACTGATTTAAAAGTCAAGATAAAAAGCAGAGGCAACACTGGATATCCCTGCCGAACACCTTTCATAATCTTAAAGTTTTCAGTAATCTCCCCATTTATAATTACCCTAGCTTTCTGGTTCGAATAAATTGTGCCTATCATTTTCTTGAATTTAGATCCAAATCCCATATTTTCGACCTGTTGGATCAAGAACTGCCAGCTGAGATTGTTGAAGACCTTTTGAGCTTCCAAGAAAATCAATGCTGCCTGCTTTTCCGGGTGGGCCTCATAGTATTCTAATGCATTTAATACTATCCTTATATTGTTTCTTATCTGTCTAGAAGGTAGAAAGCTGTTCTGGTCGATATGAATAAGTTCATTTAATATAATTTTTAATCTTTCTGACATTTTTGCGAATATTTTATAGTCTATGTTCAGGAGCGAGATTGGTCTATAATTTTTAATTTGTGTCCAAATCTTCTTTAGGAATTAGTGAGATATTCACTTCATGAGTCGGGTAATTTGACAAAGTCTAATACCTCATTGTACACATCTAAAATCACTGGTTCAAGACATTCATAAATACATTTATACAGTTCCGCTGGAAGAGAGGATCAGGATAGATAATTTAGACAAGGTGCACGATTTTTATGAGCAGATTGGAGGAAAAGAAGAAGAAAGCGGTAGAGGAGCTAGAGACAGAAAACCAAGAAGAACAACAGCAAGATACAGGAGGCCTAAAACAAGAAGGAGAGAACAAGGAGACTGAAGAAAGAAGATTAAGAACACGCCCGCAAAGAGAGACTAGAATTAACAGAAGACAGACAATATTTCACAAGTAGAAAGATGGAAACGGAAACAAAGCTATTATCATTAAACATAAATGGTCTAAACTCACCCATTAAAAGGAAACAGATACTATCTAGATTAGCCAAAC
>BHFT01021437.1:0-22177 GCA_004320025.1 Laticauda laticaudata
AACAACGGATGGAACATTTTGCTCGTCTGTTGTGTCCTTTTTGCATCCGTTGGCCGGTGTGACATGGGCTTAAGCCAGCTGGTTTTTATTACATCTCCCCAACATTGAGCCAAGAGTTGTTTATCTCAGATGTTCATCTCAGACTGTTATGTGTTTTTTTCAGACTCGAAGAGCGGTTCAGAAGGACATGGTGTACATGGATGAAAATAGAGTCATGATGATTTATCTCTTCCCGCTGAATGAAATTGTGGTGGATTTCTTTGATGCGTTAAAATCCTTGTCGTCTGGCTATGCCAGGTAAATTAACTTAGTTCTTATGGTTTTGTTGTCAGCAGCCAGTGGAGCTGGTGGCAAATTCAGACAATGAGGAGGTTGGAGAGGCCATTCCTGGAGTCTGACGAGGGCTCTGCATCAGAGGTGGAGATGGGGCCAGGGTGACAGTTATCAGCTGTCTTCCGAGGTGGAGATCAGTGGGGAAGAACAGCTGGAGCATGTTCCCTGTGTGCACACGCACAGAGCTGCCAGGAGAAGGGAACAGTTAAGGAACGGTCGACTTGGAAGTAAAGCCACAGGTGGAAGGTGAATGGTCCCTCCCATAGGGAATAAAGAGGAGCGAAAGGGGAGTGGTGTTTGCAGGAGACAATTAGTTCGTTTAATTGAGGTGAAGATTTGTTTGTAACTCCTTGCCAAGTTTTTTCTGCTACAGCATGGCGTTTGGAAGCTATTGGCCTGGCAGCTTTCCAAGTCTGATAAAGGTCTGTGATTATAAATCACTCCTGAAAGACTGTTGGCGGCACTTTGCTGGGTGTGAATGCGAGGAATTCACATTAGTCTAAATAAAAGGGATTTTGTTGGGACGAGGAGTCGGCTTCGTAGTTTTGTTGAAGCCGAGGTCAGAACAGGTTTAAAACTTCCCACACTTGTATAATTTTGAAGTTGGGAGATCCAATTATTATTATCTATTAATTTTTTGACAATGATTTTTTTTTTACCTGGGGCTCGAAATATGCAGGATATATAAATCCATTGAAGGCCGCAAAGACTTTTGATACGTGTCCATACACATGTATGTACAGGAAGTTCTCGAGTTACAACAGTTGTCTTAGTGATGGTTCAAGGTTACATGACTGAAAAAAAAAGACTTATGACTGTTTTTCACAATTACGACCGTTGAAATTTCTCCGTGGTCACCCGATCAAAATTCAGATACTTGGCAAACGACTCACATTTATGATGGGTGCAATGTCCCACCTGGGGAGGTGTCACGCCGTCCCCTTTTACATCCTTCTGACACGCAAAATCCACGGGGAAACCCATCACTAAGTGAACTGAATGGCCACTAAGTGAACCATTGTAAGTAGAGGACTACTTGTCTACATTAGAAATTGTACCTTTCAGAACGCTATTCATATGATGCATCGTTGAATCAGAATAAAGCCGGAAGGGACCCTGGAGGTCTTCTAGTCCAACCTCCCCCCTCCCCCCGCTCATTAGTTGAACTCTTCTGTTTTCAGCTTTGACTATGAAGACTCAGGATACCAGCCCGCAGATATTGTCAAAATGGATATTTTTTTAAATGGAAAATCTGTGGAAGAGCTGATAACTATTGTACCTCGGTAAGTCCATTGTGTGCACATTCATTTTTCAAAAATTCAATCCGTGAATCAGAATTTGGAGATCATCTAGTCCCTGCTCAAGCAGGAGATCCTACAACCATTTCAAATCCTAATATCATTTGAATAAACTACCCAAATTCACCTATTAATTTTCCCATGCATTTTACTTGTGTAATTCCCAAAAATAAGATCCGTGTCTTAACTATATAATATTGCCACAAAAGGCACCAGGTCTTAATTTTCGGGGTGGATGTTTGGATCGCACCGACTTAGCCGTCACTTGGCGTCGTCGTCCCCGGCCTCTTTTGCTGTCAGAGGCCTTAGGATATATCTTCTGCGGCCCGGCAAGGCTTTCCGTGAAGGCCTCTGCACGGCGCATAACTGAGCTCTGATCTGATCGGAGCTTTTGTTGGCTCAGTTCCAGAGGCCTTCAGGAAAGCCTTGCCATACGAAATGGGCCATAGCGAGGCAGGTGTTGGGGTGCGAGGCCTGGCTCAACTATCCAGGTAAAGTAGTAGGGGCGGCCCCAACCCCCCATGCCCACCCTAGCTTAATTTTTACTCATCCACTCTGGAGTGGGCGGGATCTTAATTAGGGCTTATTTTGGGGAAGGGCTTATATTGGGGCTCAGGTGTAAAAATCAAGCTGGGACTTACTTTCGGGGTCGGTCATATTTTCAGGGAAACAGGGTATTCCTGGGGGTAAAAAAATACCTCGACATACTTGCAATTGAAAATTTAAATTGTTATGCACATAACCTGTGAAGTATGAATGATGAGTAACATAACAAGAATGCTGTGAAATTTATTTGGATTGGAGAAATTTTAATTATTTTAAGGGCGATTTGCTGGATTTGTTTATAACCTACAACTGTCTTTCTTTACATTCTCGGTTTTTTGATACACAGGCATTGTCTGTCTCACAATTTCAATCTTTCTCTGGATCCAATTGTGTTGATTTAGCCTTCCCCAGGCTCAAATATAGGGATGTGGTGGCTCAGGGGCTAAGATGCTGAGCTTTTCAATCAGAAAAGTCAGCATTTCGGCGGTTCGAATCCCTAGCACTGCATAACTGAGTGAGCTCCCGTTACTCATCCCAGCTTCTGTCAACCTAGCAGTTCAAAAGCATGTAAAAAATGCAAGTAGAAAAATAGGCACCACCTTTGGTGGGTCCGTTGAGTCATGCCAGCCACATGACCACGGAGATGTCTTTGGACAGCACTGGCTCTTCTTCGGCTATGTAATGGAGATGAGCACCACCCACTAGAGCCGGAAACGACTAGTACGTATGTGCAAGGAGTGGAATCTTTACCTTTAAGCTCAAACGGAAAATATATTTTTTAAAATCCGTATTGGGAAGCTTACCATTTGAATACAGGCAGTCCTCAACTTACAACACTTTGTTTAGTGAGCAAAGTTAACAGCACTGGAAAATGTGACTTACAACTGTTTCTCACACTTACAATCATTGCAGCATCCCTCCAATTCACGTGATCAAAATTCAGATGTTTGGCAACAGACTCATATTTATGACAGTTGCCTTTTGCAACCTTCTGACACACAAAATCCATGGGGAATCCAGATTCACTAACTTAACAAATGCATTGTTTCCCTGAAGAACTCTGGAAGGAAAAAGGGGCATGAAAAAGGGGCAAAACTCACCTAACAGGTTTCTCCCTTAACGACACACATTTGGGGCTCAATTGGAGTTGTAAGTTGAGGACTACCTGCCATCACTTCCTCCCACCTTCCAGGGTCCATGGGGAGGGATGAGCGTAGTAAAGTCTGGCAAGATTCTGTCCATTGAGCGTATAAGCAAATCAAAGAACTGAATCCTAGCAGGAAGTTTTTTTTTAACAACATTCTTGGGCTTAGCCGGGCACCCCAATCCTGATGTCCACTGTTGATGTCCTTTGGAATAAGATCCAGGACTGATCCATTCTTACTTCTTTTCCAGAGAGAAAGCCTACTCTGTTGGTAAATCTATGTGTGAGCGATTAAGAGACCTCATTCCAAGGCAAATGTTTGAAATAGCTATCCAGGCAGGTCTCGGCAACAAAATCATTGCAAGAGAAACGTAAGTCATGATATTTAACTTGGTTTTAAAAAGATAACCTTCTCCTTCTTCTCCTCCTCCTTCCTCTTCCTCCTCCTCCCCTCCTCCTTCCTCTTCCTCCCCTTCCCTTCTTTTCTTGTCCTCCTCCTTCTTCTCCTCCTATCTCTTCCTCCTCCCCTCCACCCTTCTTCCTCCCCTTCTTTCCTTCTCCTCCTCCGCTGTCTCCTTCTCTTCTCCTCCTCCTCCGTTTCAGTTAATTATATAAGACAATAAGCTGTAACAGCCTTGTTGTGGATTAGCAAGGGTTCTTCCTTGACTTACAACAGCTTGCTTAGTGACCATTCAAAGTTACAACAGCACTGAAGAGAAGTGACTCATGGCCATTTTTCACACTTACAACCATTGGCAGCATCCCGTGGTCAATGTGATTTTACGCTCAAATGCTTAATAACTGACTCACACTTACAATGGCTTGCAGCGTCCCAGAGGGGAGGGGTCACACGAACCCCCTTTTGCAACCTTCTGACAAGCAAAGTCCAAGGGTGAAGCCAGATTTGCCTAACAGATGTGTTACTCATTTAACAACTGCCTAACAGATGTGTTACTCATTTAACAAACATTCACTTAACAAAGGCGACAAGAAAACATCGTAAAATGGAGCAAAACTCAGTTAACACATTTCTCCCTGGATGTTGTGGTTCGCCAGCAGTCGGTGCAGACGGCAGCAGAATCAGACAGTGGGGAAGAATGGGGACCAGTCAGGGAGTTTGGGGAAGACTCGGATGAGAGTTCTGCGTCTGATGCAGAGATGGGGCCAGGACCATCTGGGAGTGGGGTGCTGCCTCCAGAGCCCCCAGAGTCTGGCAGTAGCGAGGCAGAGGAACGAGGGGAGCCTGTTCCCAGTGCCCATATGCCCCGAGCTGCTGGAAGGCAAGAGCAGCTAAGACAAAAGGGGCAACTCAGGAGTAAGGCTGGGAGGTGATTGCCTCTCCCATCAGTGATAAAAGTCAGGCCAAGATGACAAAACCTTTGTGGGAAGCAAAGTAGATCGGTTCTGAGTCATCCTTGAAGCTCGTTGTACTTTGGTTGTTGTTTTTTTGTACTTCGATTGATTTCTTTTCTAGTTCATTAGATACTTCTGTTTTTGCCAGCACTCCACAGAACTGAAAGTGGGTGCTTATCTCAGGGGACTGTTTGAGATTAATTCCAGCTGGGAATGAAAATAATACCCAGCGTTGCAGTAAAATAGATTTTGTTTTTAAAACAAGTTTGCTAATAATTACGGTTTATGAAGCCTGGGTCAGAATACTGGGCATCATGAATTTTGGGCTTGATTTTGGGCTACCAGTATAATCCTGATTTCTAAAGTGGGTGTCTCAGATTGGGAATTAATTTGGCCTTTAAAGAAATGTGTCCCATCGAGAAGTAGGTGGAGTATATAGTTAGACCTCAACTTACAACAGGTCATTTAGTGACTGATTATGTTATGTATACTATATCCAATTATATGAGGGGCGCAAGAGCCTAGAGGTGGCACTCTCAACTCACAAGAGCGGAGAGTTCAATCCTAGGTAGCAGCAGATATTTCTCTCTCTGGGCATGAGTGTATATCCACTGAGTATAACTCCGTATTGGTGACAGGAAAGGCATCCGGCCAGGAAATGCTCAGCTCCATTCAGTGGCCCCAATTCTAACTCATTGAAAGGAAAAAAAATCTAATATTGTATTTCGGTAGCATGAAAATGGAAACTTTAAACTAGAAAACAAGAGTCGAAGAAAGATTAATTTTTAAATTAAGTAGCTGCTCAGTGCCAAAGAGCCTTATCCATTTGATTTAAGACAGCCCCATTGCAAAGGCAGCATATAGAGAGGTTTAAAAGCATGGAATTAACAATTATTTGTTGTTTTAGAACTTCAAAGGATGGAATATTTTGTATTATCCTTTTAAAATGCAACTCGGTTCACTTTATTTTCCAGGGTGAAAGCTTTTAGGAAAGATGTTCTGGCAAAATGTGTGAGTATCTTTTCTTTTTTTTCCATTTTCATGAGTCTTGAGTTTAGTATTTCCTTTTTTCAAAAAAAATCTTTTTAACATAAGTTAGCCACTTTTTTTCCTCCTAAGTAAGATTTTATCCACTTCATTTAAAGTTTGAACCTCAGGTTAAATTCACCTGGAGTGCTTGATAGAATTCTCCTGGTTTTTTAACTTTTTATTATTTAGGATAAGAGCAATGCTGGGGGGGAAGGATCAACATTGACTGGTATCTCTGAGCTTGGTAGTTTTCTTGCAGACATTTCATTACCCAACTAGGTAACATCATCATTGTTAGAAAGGAGTGAGGTGTGTGGAGAAGAGGAAAGGATTATGGGGTCCTTGGTGCTCTCTCAGCGGGGTGGTTTTCTTGAAGATGTTTCACGACCCAAACAAGGTAACATCATCAGTGTTGGAACGGAGTGGGGTTTCCTTCTGGTGTTCTCTTCTAGCACTGATGATGTTACCTAGTTGGGTCATGAAATGTCTACAAGAAAACAACCAAATTCAGAGGCCGCCAAAGACCCCACAGTTGTCGTCGTCCTCCTCCTCCTCTCCGCAAGCCCCACTCCCTTCTTTCACTGACGATGTTCCCAAGTTGGGTCACGAAACATCTGCAAAAAAAGCACCAAGGACCCTTCCTTTCAATCCTGAGTTACAAATATTCTCCTTTATCGGTATTAACCCAGAAACATTTTTTGTTTTGTTTTGTTTTGTGAAACAGTACGGAGGAGACATTACAAGGAAAATGAAGCTTTTGAAGAGGCAAGCTGAAGGGAAAAAGAAGATGAGGAGAATTGGGAATGTAGAGGTGCCAAAGGACGCTTTTATCAAAGTTCTCAAGAAGCAGCTTGACAGATAGCTTCCAGCTGTTTGCAAACCGGGTATTACCCTGAATTGGATCTCATCTATTCGTGTACGAATTTGACACCAGTTCTAATAAAGCTGTTCAATAAAGCAGCAAAACTGATGGCCTAGAAATCTAAAATATAGTTTAGCGACCAAATTTAGTGACCTAGGCTTTCCAAAATCATGAAGCCAACTTCTCATCCCAATAAAACCCCTTTACCCCTTTTATTGTGGGTAAAAGGAATTCCTCCCCAGCAAAGTCCCGGCAAACAGTCTTCCATGAGATTTCACAACTGCAGACCTTTATCAGGTTTGGAGAGCTGCCAGGCTGATAGCTTCCAAACACCACGCTCTAGCAGCAATTACTTGGCAAGAAGTCAGGAACAGATCTTCACCCTAATGAACTAATTGCCTCCTGCAAACTCCACTCCCCTTTTGCTCTTTATTCCCTCTGGGAGGGGTCATTCACCATCCACCTGTGCCTTTACTCCCAAGTCAACCCTCGTTCCTTTACTGTTCTCTGTTTCTGGCAGCTCTGTGCATGTGCACGCTGGGAACAGGCTCCAGCTGTTCTTCTGCCCCACTGATCTCTGACTCCAAAGGCAGCTGATAACTGTCAGATGGCCCTGGCCCCATCTCTGCCTCCGATGCAGAGCCCTCATCAGAGCCTTCCCCAGACTCAAGGACTGGCTCATGTTCCTCCCCAACCTCCTCCCTGTCCGAATCTGCCGATAGCTCCACTAGCTGTTGGCGGGCAACAACCGAGACTATTATGATCAATTTTGGATGCCATCTCTCAGAACCGTAGCCTTGGGCCTTTGAGGTGCCTATTTGTTTTTTTCCATATTGTGATTACAATCCAGGTCTTGACATTTCCAATCCCTTGGCTGCTACTCATGGTAAATAAACCTGGCATACAAATTAAAGGAATCTTCGACTTAAAACAATGGAACCCCAAAATTTCTCTTGCAAAGAGATGTTTGCACCATTTTACGACCTTTCTTGGCACCATTTATTAAGTGAATTGCTGAAATCGTGAAGTTAGTAAGGTCGTAAAAGGGAGTTGTGTGACTGGGACATGGCCACTGTCATAAAGATAAGTCAGTTATCAAGTGTCTTCATCACATGACTATGGGGATGCTGCATAAGTATGGAAAAATGAATTGTCGTAAGTCAGGGACTGCCTGTTTTGGATCTTTGGTGTGAGCTTGCTTAACCTTTTTCAAAACTACTTCTATCTTAAGGTGGAGTATAAATTGAATTATCCTGTCATGCCCCTGGTGAAGACTGACTCTGAGGGAGAGGAGGAACAGCCGGCAGGGTGTGGAAGTGTGGCTCCGGAGGTTGTGGAGGAGGCTGGGGAAGGGCAGAGGCCAGCTGAGCAGAGGAATAACCAGGCCCTTCCCCTCCATCCTAGGGCATGCAGGGAGGAGAGGATAAGGAAGAGACGGAGAGGCATGGTCTACAGGGATGGAAAGGGTCTTGATCCTCTTCATGGGCTGTAGCTGTGAGAACTGGTTAAAAGGACAGACATGCAAATGGGCCAGTGCTGGAAACAAAGCATGGAAATATCTCTAGTCTGTCATTCCTCCCCGAGTTTGGCTCCTTCCCAGTGGGTGTTCCGATATCTGTGGACGTCTTCAAGCCCTCATCTTGCCTGGTTCCCTTAATTGCTTCGGTGTGGCTTGTGTTGTTTGTACTCTTTATAATTTATAAGCATTTTTAGTTTAAATAGCATTTCCTCCTTTTCTTAATTGTTTGTGGGGGAGTTTTTTGTCTCCAGTGAAGGATATTTGGAGCTTTGAAGGAATTAAAGGGACTTCATTTGTTTTGGGGACTTTATTTTGTATCCCACCCTGGGTCATCACATATCCCCTTTGCAGCATGTTGATTTCCAATCCATTTGGATGCAGTTTGCATACATTTTAAGAATCCACCGCAACAAAATTCTGGAGCTGGAGTTTTATTTTCTCAGCAGAGAGAAAATACAAGACCATGTTTTTTTTCAAAACTTGGCCATGTCTTAAAAGTGACCGAGTGGGTTTCTGTGCTTCTCAACTTAAAAATGGGTTGGATTTCCCAACTCCCAGAATTCCTCATAGTGGCTGGGGAAATCTGGGAGTTTGAAGTCCACAAAATCTTCAAAAGTTGCCAAGGTTGAAGAAACAAATGATTTAAACAATGGCATTGTTCACACAGATTTCTTGCTGTTTTCTCCACTCTTTCATTCCCACAACCTTTGGAAGAACTGGGTGGAAAATATCTAGAGTAACATTTTGACCCAAAGCCCTACAGAAATTGGGAGGCTGCGTCCTCAGTAGTTTCTTCAACTTTAATCTCCAATGCCAGAAACTAAATCCATAAAATTCCCCATTTACAGTGAAGAAAGCATTTGCAAAGAATCCTCCTACACCTCAGAAAAGTTCCCATCCTTTTTTCAATCCACAAGATGCTTGAAAAATGCAGGGCAACCACAGGAGAAAGCAATAATGGGCCCCTTTACTTTAGCTAGAGTCATAAGGAGCAGTGGCTTAGGAGATTTTAACCGTTGCAATGGCATTCAAAATATATACATTGCCCATTTCTGGCAAGAATAACATTGCAAAACAACCCAAATTATCTACCGCATCCTTCAAATGAGTGTTGTAGCAGAAATAAATACCCATTTAGGGTATATTAGGGGGAGAAAGAGAAAGAAGGAAAGGAAAAGAAGAGGAAGGGAGAGATAAAAGAGAAAACAAAAGGAGGAAGAGAAAAAGGGAGGGGAGAGGAAAAGAAAGGAAAGAAGGAAAAGGGAGAGAAGGGAAAGGAAAAGGAGAGAAAAAGGAAAGAAGGAAGGCAAAAGGAGAGAAAAAGGAAAAGAGGAAGAGAAAGGAAAGAAGGAAAAGAAGGGAGAGGAAGAAGGAAGGAAGGAAAGAAAAAGAGATAACAAAGAAGAAAAAGGAAATATCAATGGAACAAAACATAGGCTGTCTCTCCAGAAACTTTCAGAGAAGTACAATTGTTTACAAGACAGCTACTCCACTCATACTCTCCTGCACCCTATTCCCAGGGAAGAAAGGATAGATTTGAAGTGTGTAGAAACACCTAATTGTAAAGTCCTTGTTTCTCTGTTACAAATCACTGTCCAGAGGCAAAGATCTAAAGGCATCAATGGAAGAGTTTCTATTCCAGTCACAGAGCCTGGAGGGTGCAATCGGGAAAAGTCCAGATGGCCATAACAAGGTTATTGAAGCCCCCTTCCCACGTAATAATAATAGTAGTAGTAAGCATTTGGCTCACAACACACCTGACATAACAATAGTTGCAAAGAAAAAGGTTTGGTTCACTGACATTGCAATACCTGATGATGCACGAATTGTAGACACGCAGCAAGAAAAAAATCACAAAATATCGGGATTTACAAATTGAAGTTGAATGACTTTGGAAAAAGAAATCGTGTATTATCCCCATTGTAATTGGAGCCCTTGGAGTAACACCTAAAGGTCGACCTGGCTAAATCCTGAATTTATCAGACTTGGATACCCTGATTCTACAAAAAACCACTCTACTTGGAGCTTATATCCTCTGATGCTACCTGAACAGTTCCTAGGTCCTTGGTTAGGACTCAAGCTTTTGAGCTACCAACCAGCCCCAAAGGCTGTGAATCTCACTACAGATTAACTAATAATATTTTTTTTTAAAAAAAAAAAGGTGAAAGCAAAATCACACTGGGNAAAAAAAAAAAAAAGGTGAAAGCAAAATCACACTGGGGCAGCTCCCCTCTGGGGTCCTTTTTTAAAAAAACACATCCTCCAAAGACCCCCTGCCAGAAGGTTAACTACTTCTCCCTGAGCAACTGGTTTTGAGCTTCTCAACTTTGAACTGTTGCATCATTTCAGAACCTGTAAATACATGAAAGTGGGGGAGGCGAGAAGACTAGGAAAAAAAAGGCTTTTGACAGCATAGAGAGGAATGTTAACACATCCTTTTTGGACTGTGAGGAAAACGCACAAGCCCTGGATTGCAAAAAGATGCTTGGTTTTCGCCAAGATTCCGCAGTTTGCCCTAGTGATTCTGGTCCCCAAAACACACGGCCGGGGTCCCCCACCACCAACAATGCTTCGGTGTGCTTCTGTCCATCAGTTTTGCTCTTTCATGCTACATAGAGGTTCCACCAGCTTGTTGTGCACGTGCATTAAACCTTGGAGAGAGAAAAAACATATAAATCTGTGTTAGTCATATTACTAGTTAACGTTAATCTGTTTGTCATACAGGTAGTTCCTGACTTAATGAACGGCAATAGAGCGTAAAACGTATCTCGCTAAGCGAGGCATTTGTTAAGCGAGCCATGCTTCATTTTACGCCTTTCCCTGCAGTTTTTAAGTGAGTGAATCTAGCTGTGATCACCCGGAGTGTAACACAAACGTAACAAAATCCAAAACGTCAATAAATGTCCTTTAATGCCTCCAACTTGGCCCCACTGTTCAATAATTCTCTGCTGGAGATAAAATATATACAAAACTAGTCTTCAAAAGAAAGCAATACAGTCCAAACTTAATGAGAAGATAGAGGTGAAATAAAAAAAACCAAAACAAACTACAACGAAGGAATTTCCACAATGGACCAGGATAAGTAATTACCAACTTCAAGAAAATAACAAGGCACAGTCTGTTAAAAGGACGCCAACCAAGATAACTTCAGCCCAAAATAAACACACTTTGCTTCTGGCAATGTTGTGTTGTAATCGTCTCTCTTATATACTATTCTCCCCAGCTACAACCAATGAGTGGGATCATGGCTGCTTCTTCTCTTGTAAGCCGAGTTGTTTCCTTCTCCATTCCTCCCTGAGTGCCCTGGGATGGAGAGGAGATGGGCCTGGTTCTTCCTCTGACTACCCAGCTGGCCTCTGCCCTTCCCCAGCCTCCTCCACAACCTCCGGAGCCACACTTCCACTCCCTGTCAGCTATTCCTCCNCTGACTACCCAGCTGGCCTCTGCCCTTCCCCAGCCTCCTCCACAACCTCCGGAGCCACACTTCCACTCCCTGTCAGCTATTCCTCCTCTCCCTCAGGCCGACTCTAACAAGGTCATGACACTGGCTTCCCCATTGCTTTTACTTGTCAAAAGGTCGCACAAGGCCGCAGCCATCATAAACATGAGGCAGTTGTCAAGCATATGTAAGTCATGTGACCACGGAGATGTAGTAAGTGTGAAAAATGGTGCATCACTTTTTTCAGTGCCGTTGTACCTTCAAGCAGTCACTAAACAAACTCTTGTAAGTTGGGAACTACTACACGTAATTGCAATCTCAATTTTCAACTCCCATAACATCTGGGACAGCTGTTCCAACCTTAGTAAAGGGTTTAATTCATTCCAGGTTGCTTCTCTCCTTGGTCAGTTTTCATTCCTTGTTTCTTGGCCTGCCTTTAGTCCGTGATGGCAAACCTGTGGCACGCAGAGCCATTTGTGCCAGCACATGAGCTGCAGGCAAACTTACCTCATTGGGCATGTGCGCACCTCACAACTGATTTTTGGCTGGTTTGAGGCCTTTTTTGTCCTCCCAAACATTTGAGGAAGGCTTCTGCAGGCTTCAGCAAGCTTTGTAGGCCAAAAACTAGCCCCATTTCATCACTTCCTGTTTTTTTCGAAAATACCAGAAGTGATGAAACAGGGCTAATTTTCAGCCTACAAAGCCTGCAGAAGCCTTCCTCAAGCCTCTTGGAGGCCAAAAAAGGCCTCAAAGCGGCCGAAAATCAGCTGTGAGGCATAGTACAGGTAAGAGAAAGGCAGGGGTGGGTGGTTGGGTGAGGATTACTCATTACGGTGGTTGGGGATTTTGTAGAGGGCATGGGGGGCATGCATTGCCTTGGGTGCTGGCATGCGAGTGCGAGTGTGCAAGCGCGCACACAATTTTTGGCATAGGAGCCCAAAAATGTTAGCCACCACTGCTTTAGGTGCTTTGGAAAATAAGTGGACCCCCTCCTCTTTGGGGCAGCCCCTTAAATACTGGAAGACCCTGAGATACCGCCAGCCCTAGTCCTTCTTTTCTCCAGATCATCCATGCCCAGTTCCTCCAACAGGATGGCACTCACCTTTAAAATACTTCACCGTTTTAACGCGGAGTTCTAAAGTGGCGTCTTCGTCACACACGAAGATGGTATGGGGATGTTGTTGGAAGGCAGAAACAGTCCACATGTGGTTGACCCCTTCTTCGATTGCCTTGTACAAGGCAAAGGCCTTGTGTGCCCCCGTGATAAGAATCATGACCTGGAAGACCAAGCATGAATGGAAGAAGAGAGTCCAGCAAGCACCAATGAAAGCAGCATCCCTCCATTGCCATTAGATGTACTAAGCCAGGGGTGTCCAACCTTGGCCACTTGAAAGACTTGTGGATTTCAACTCCCAGAAATCCTGGAATTGAAGTCCATAAGTCATAAAGGGGCCACATAGTTCCCCACCTCTGTTTTATATCCTGTCATGCCTCTGTTGGAATCTGATTCTGAGGGGGAGGTTGAACAGCTGACAGGGAGTGGGAGTGTGGATCTGGTGGCTGTGAAGGAAACTGTGGAAGGGCACAGGTCGGATGGGCATCCAGAGGAAGACCCAGTCCCACCCCTCTTCATCCCAGGGCATGCAGGGAGGAACAGAGAAGGGAGCAACATGGGTTATGGGGAAGAAAAAGGCCCTGATTCCCTTCATTAGCTGCAGCTGGGAAAACAGGATATGGAGGGTGTTTGCACACAGCACCTTGTTGGAAGCAAACCATACATTATCTTTGTCATGTCTTATATGGGTTCTGGTGTCCTCCCAACTGTGTCTGTTTCGTTATCTTTTGAGTTCGGCAACTCCTTATCCTGCCCTGTCTCGTTAATTGCTGCAATGTGGTTTGTGTTGGGTTTATTTATAATTTATATGTACTCTGGGTTCGGACTGAATTTCTTCCCTTTAAAAACTGTTATTGGGCAAAGTTGGAGGAATTAAAGGGACCTTTACCTGCTTTGGTGACTTAGTTGCTTTTGTGCCATGCCCTAGGTCATCATATATCCTGAGTCTTAAGATGTTAAAATGGCCAGCTCAGGAATTCTGGGAGATGAAGTCCACAAGTCACAAAGTGGCCATATGGTTCCCCACCTCTGACATAGACATTTAGTAATGGACATTTGTAATACACAAGAGTGTTGTGGTGGCCAAGAGGTGGAGCACATGTCTCACAATCAGGAGGCTGTGAATTCGATCCTAGGTAAAAGCAGATATTTCTCTCTCTGGGCACAATGAGGATATATCTGCTGAACAAAACTCCAGACTGGCAACAGGAAAGGCCATTAAAAACACTCTGCTAGTTCCATTCAGTTGCCTAGACTCCACCCCACAAGGGATTATGGAGTCATAAAAAGATGATGATGATTTGTAATACGCTAATACTGTATCATTCCAATTTTAGTATATGTGCTGCCAAAGTGAGCACTATAATACGCTAATACTAAAGGACATGACTTATATAGCACTCCAGTTTTCAGACACGTTTCAAAAAAAAAATGCAAGTACAAAGACTGATGTTCTTACTTCTCTGGCATCCATGACTGTTCCCACACCAACTGTTAAAGCCATAGTTGGGACCTTTGATAAATCCCCATCAAAGTATTTTGCATTTGCCAGAATGGTATCCATGGCGAGTGTTTTCAATCTTGTTCTTGACACCAAACTGGATCCCGGCTCGTTGAAAGCGATGTGACCATCTGGGCCAATGCCTGGGAAAGACGACAAACGGCAAACCCTGATGCAGCCCTCAATGAAATTGAGTTTGATACCCCTGCTCTAAGGAATGATACTGTCATGCCACTGTCAGAATCTGAATCCAAAGAGGAAGATGAACAGCCAACGGGCTCCCTTGGCTGTGGAGGAAACTGGGGAAGGGCAAAGTCCGGCTGGGCAGAGCAGGGGAGAGGTAGAACAAGGGAGAGGGAATTCAGAGGAAGACCCTGGTCCATCCCCTTCATTCTAGGGCACGCAGGGAGGAAAGGAAAAGAGAGCAACATGGGTTGTGTGGTTTACGGGGGAGGAAAGGGCCCTGATTCCCTTCATTAGGCATACCTGGGAAGAGTTCAAAACAGATGCATGCTGAGTGCAGCAGCTGCTGGGAGCAAATGTGAGTTTATCTTGTGTTGACTTTGTTTATCTGTGTTCCTGGCATCTTCCCAACTGTGTTGAGTTATTGCCGTGCCTTCACATCTGGAATTCTTGCTCCTGCCCTACCAAATTGATTACTTCAGTTTGGCTTGTTTGGACTTAAATGGTTACAGTTTTTGTTGACCACGTTTTGGACTTCATTCTCTGCAGCCAAAGGCTATTCCTGGGAGAGTTTTTCCCCAGGACATTGGGGTGAAGTTGGAGTTAATAAAGGGACTCCTGCTGGTTATCTGTGTTGTTTTTGTGCCACGCCCCGGGTCATCACAGATACTTAAATAGTATCCTGTACTAATTAGATTACTCACTGATAAATTTGTTTTCACTTAAGCCGCCCCCCCAAAAAATCCTCACCTCCAACAAACAGCTCTATCCCCCCAGATTCTTCTAGTTTCTTTTCAAAGGCGTCACATTCGGCTTTCAAATCCGGCGCATTCCCATCGAGAATATGAGCATTGTTTGGATCTATATCAATATGCTTAAAAAAATTATTCCACATGTAAGAATGGTAGCTTTCTGGATGATTTCTTGGAAGCCCTGGAACCAAAGCAGAGCTGTTTTAATTCGTGGACTTCATAATAGTTATAAACATGTTAATATCATTAACAGAATTCCAAACAAGCTAACATAAAGAGAACTCTAGGTTAAAAGGACTCTGCTACACCACTATTACTGTTATTAGTATAGATATTAATATCTCTATTTTCTTCCAATTTTTGTAAGTGATGTGCCCTGACAATACACTGTATTCAAAATGTTTATGAGTAAAAATAAAACATATACAACATAATAATCATTCAAAGAAAATTTAAAGGACATGGAACTGATTGAGGCAGGCCACTCTGTCCCAGTGGTGGGATTTAAATTTTTTTTACTACCGGTTCTGTGGGCATGGCTTGGTGAGTGTGGCAGGGAAAGGTTACTGCAATATCCCCATTCCCTCCCCACCCCACTAACCTGTTTTCCAGCTCCATTCTCCTGTGCAGGGCAACCAAAGAAGACCCAGCCAATCAGNCCTCCCCACCCCACTAACCTGTTTTCCAGCTCCATTCTCCTGTGCAGGGCAACCAAAGAAGACCCAGCCAATCAGCTGGGACTCGGGAGGCAGATGGGGGTGGGGCCAATCAGAGGTGGGATTGGCCAGTTCTCCGAACTACTCAAAATTTCCGCGACCGATTCTCCAGAACTGGTCCAAACCGGCTGAATCCCACCTCTACTCTGTCCAACCTTGAATTTTTGGGAGGATTTGGGTTTGGCTAGTCCAGGAAAAAGAAGGACTGAGGGGGACATGATAGCAGTATTCCAGTATTTGAGGGGCTGCCACAGAGAGGAGCGTGTCAAATTATTTTCCAAAGCACCAGAAAGCAAGGCAGGAAACAACGGATGGAAGCTAACCGAGGAGAGAAGCAAACTGGAATTAAGGAGACACTTCCTAAGAGTGAGGACAATCAACCAGTGGGACAGAAGTTGCCTTCAGAAATTGTAGATGCCACATCACTGGAGATTTTTAAGAGGAGTCTGGCCAGTCACTTGTCTGAAATGGTAGAGCAATGATGGCGAACTTATGGCACCTGTGGCACGTAGAGCCATTTTTACAGGCACATGAGCCCCAGCCAAACTTACCTGCACTGCATATGCCCGCGCCTCCCAGCTGATTTTCAGCCTGTTTGAGGGCGTTTTCACCCTCCTGGAGGCTGAAGAAAAGCCTCTGCAGCCTCAGGGGGCTGAAAAAATGGGCCTTCCGGAAATACTGGAAGTGCTGAAACGGACCTGTTTTTCAGCCTCCCGAGGCTGCAGAGGCTTCCTTTGAGCCTCCGGGTGGGCAAAAACGGCCTCTCCTGGACTCCAGAGGCCCTCTGGAGGCTGAAAACAGGCACTTTCAGAAGGCCCGTTTTTGGGCCTCCCAAGGCCGCAGTGTCTTCCCTTGAGCCTCCAGGAGGGCGAAAATTGCCTCAAAAGGGCCAAAAATCAGCTGTGTGTGTGTGCATTGCATTGTGGATGCTGGCACACCCGCATGTGCTTTCGGCATGCCATAACAAACAGGTTCGCCATCACTGTGGTAAAGGGTCCCCTGCTTGAGCAGGGGGCTGGACTAGAAGACCTCCAAGATCCCCTGCAGCTCTATTCTTATTTGTAAATATGGGCCCCTGTCACAAATAGAGGCATGCTTAAAAACAACAACTTACCTACGTATTCATCCATGTTGAATGTCTTCACATATTTAAAAGAGAGGTCTCCTCTTTTGTGATAGTCTATCAGCTTCTGGTAGCATCCCAAAGGCGTGCTTCCTGCATCGAGCAAATGGTTTTTCATTATTTTATGCACTTAGATGGGGATCGGTCACCCGTGGCTCTGGAGCTGCATGCCACTCCCTGTCGGCTGATCCTACCACTGGCTGGCCCTTTCCAACCCGTCCCAGTCACTCCTTGCCTGGCCCGTTTTCTGTAGGGAAACAGGTCCAAATGGCTCTTTGGGTGTTTAAGGTTGCCAACCCCCTGCCCTAAGAAAAGTATCTTGTAATTCAAATTGCAAAAGATAGAGTCGATCACAAGTCCAGCTATTATGTCAGGGCTCCGGCAGTTACCCCCATTTAAATCATGACTCTCTAGCTGGATTTTCAAAGCTTAAAGATTTATTAGGAGTTAACATGCCAGCACTGCCTGGATGTAGCCAATTCTGAGGCACATCATTCATTGTTACCTTTGATTTGGTTTTCTCTCCACCCCTGGGTGTATTGTAATTCATATTCTCCAACGGGACATGTCCATAGCCCAGAGTCATCAATCAGGCTCTCCAGTTAGAATTTTGCCTGGCAGAAACTTCAGTCAGCTTGTTACTATCTTTGAAAACATTTGTGGAATACACTTTTGGTTTGCAAGCTTCTGCACTGCTCCCCCCTCCCTTTCTGTTCCGGCTGGACTCCCTCGCCGATGGATCAAAATCCGCGATCATCCATGGTTTCCATTCATGCTCTACTGTCAGAGGGCCCCGATCAACCTGATTTGGGGCCGAAGCCCCTGTAGAGGTGGCAAAGACAGAGGACACCGCCAGCTGGGTCTCAGTGAGCCACATCTTCCCCTCCCTACCTTGGCAATACTCCCTTTCCCGAAGACAGCTGTAGCGGTGATCAATATGGCCACCCTGAAGAGATGAGCTGACTGGGATAAGATTGTGCAGGAGCAGAGAAGAAGAGGACAGTATAGAAACCTGGAGAATTGGCCACAACATCTAAGGAATAAATAACTTTCTAATCACTTCTCAAGCCTTGCTTGTTTGATTACTGGTAATGCTCGATTTACAACAGTTTGTTTAATGACCGTCCAAAGTTACGATGGCACTGAAAAAAAGTGACTGCTGATGACCATATTTCACAGTTAATGACTTTCGCAGCATCCCCACAGTCACATGATCAAAATTCAGATGCTTGGCAACTGACTTGTATTTATGATGGTCGCAGTGTCCTGGGGTCACATGTTGTTGTTATTTTTGCAAAGTTCTGGTGAGCAAAGTCAAGGGGGAGAAGCCACTTAACGACCTGGTTACCAACTTATCAACTTAAGTGATTCGCTTAATCACCGTGGCCAGGAAGCTGATAACATGGGTAAAAATTCATTTAGCAGACGTCTCACTTAGCTACAGAAATGTTGGGCTCCCTTGTGGTCGTAAGTCAAGGACTACCTGCAGCAGGGGAGAGCAGAAACAACGTAATATGGCCTTTGGGTGTTTTTCCCCACTTCTAATTGTTGAGGAAGTGGGAGACATCCAAGGATCGCCAACCTTTTGGACCTCAGGCACCACCAAACTCATAATTTTAAATCCTGCAGACCAGAGACCCTGGGAAAATCCCCAAAAAAAGTCTGCAAGAAAATTCCCTACCCCGTTTTCCTACTGGTCGATCATTCTTTATTTGGGATCACAGGATACCATTTCCAGCTCCATTCTCAGGGGGAGAGAGAGAGAGAGAGACTTTTGGCTTCATGCAAGGAAAACAGCAGAAGCAGCAGAAGTCTTTCTTTCTCTGCACCAAACTCCACCAGAAATGAGTCTTTGTGAGACTTGTCGCACCGGCATAGCCTCTTGGAGCAGGAGACCTTGCAGGGTCCCAAAGACTCATTTCTGGCGGAGTTTGGGGGAAAGAAAGAAAGACTTTTGCTGCTTTCCTTGCATGCAAAGGCAGAAGAAAAAACAGAAAGCAGCAGCCTGGTGGAGCGAGTTGGACAAGTTTCCCTCTCTGCCCCTTCCCCCCTCCCCTCACTATCTCATGTTGTCTGCAATGCAAGTGATGCAAGCCTTGTGTTCCCACACAGCCTGGATTAATTGCTTTGGGGGGGTGCTTTGGGGGTGATATTTCTCTGCAGACCAAGAAAATTTTCTTACGGACCACCAGTGGTCCCCAGCCCACTGGTTGGCAACCACTGAGCTCGCAGATTCCAAGAACAGAACGTAGGCCAAGACAAGAGAAGGGGAATATGGAGAAAACAAAGTCATAACTCTGGAATGCACAATTTGTTTCCTAAATTTACTCCAGGTTTTACTCAAGCACATGATGAGTGAAATCTAGCCAACCTGCTAAACCATTAATTCCTCCTTGTCAACAAGAGCAAAAATAGAGAACAGACAGACAGACAGACAGAGGGAGAGAAGAAAATTAATTACCTGTCGGTAAGCCAAGGGTGAAATATCGGCTTTGGTTAGGTTTGAACTGAATTATGCGGTTACAGATGTATTTTGCAGCCCATTCGCTCGCCAAATCGTAGTTTTCTAGGATGACAAGCCTCATCCTGTTGAGATTACAGCTGCCCCCGAAGCAACACACAACTGAAGCTGTGGGAGAACCCAAGGTGATGGTTATTCAAGCAAGCATCTTTTAGCATGAACAACGCTCCTGTGATGACCCAGGGCGTGGCATGAAAGCAACACAGCCAGAGAGCAGGTATGAGTCCCTTTATTGGCACCAACTTTGCCTCCAACATCCCAGTTACTCTCCGGCCTAGAGGAAAGCTCTCCCATTAACCTGCAACAGCCTCTGGCTGCAGATACTCCAGTCCAAACAGTGTAAACAGACTAACTGCAATCAATCACTCCAGCAGGGCAAGATAATGAATCCAAAAAGTGAAGAATCACGGCAATAATTCCAGCAAGGCAAGATAAACACACAGGAGCATGGCAATAATTCAAACAGTCAGGTGGAAGGCCAGGTTTGCAGTCCGCAACTCTCAACTCTAGATGAATTCAGTGTTTGTTCCCAACAAATGCCCCTCCCAACTGCTTCTCCTTTAAACTCCATCCCCAGGTATGGCTCATGAAGGGAATCAGGACCCTTTCCTCCCCATTAAGCCACACAACCCACATTGCTCTCTTCTGCGTTCTTCCCTATATGCCCTAGGATGAAGAGGGGGTGGGCCTGGATTTTCCTTCGAATTCCCTCTCCCTTGCTCTACCACTCCCCTGCTCTGTCCAGCCAGCCTTTGCCCTTCCCCAATTTCTTCCACAGCCAACAGAGCCACACTTCAACTCCCTGTCAGCTGTTCAGCTTCCTCCTCGGAGTCAGATTCCGACAGGGGCATGACAAATTGAGGAGAACCAGTTATTTTCCCCAAATTATGAAACTATGAATGTTAATTTTTTTTCTTTTGCTAGAAAAAAACAGAAGCTTCACATGGTATGAATTTCCTTCCTCTTTTTAAAGCTCAGCAATAAATAGCACATTTTAAAAAGGCTGCAGGAACATACCCGAAAGAATATTGCCTTCAAACTATGTTCTTGTTGAAAAACACAAATATCTTGATAAAACTACATCAACCTCTGTCAAAAAAATAATGGTACCCACTGCAGGAAAAGATCATTAACAAGCAACCCTATGTAACAATAGCAATAGAAATCTTTATCTGTTCTGATTATAATTAAGGCAGCCAGATTGATCAGAATCGACTGAAAAGCAACAATCTCCACGAGCTGATATTTTTCTCCTGGAAGGATTTCCGAAATTTACATTTTTAAAATGGCAAATAAATTAGGCAATGTTATGGATTCAGGTAATGAAAATCTGGAGGCTTTGGAGTCAGACAGGCAGACAGCAAAGTCCTAATGCACAACTATTGTTAATTAATCTATATATAAAAAGCAAAATACCCCTCACGCATCATCCCAAAATCTCCAGAACTGTAAAGCCTACAAACTTGAAATTTGGCACCTATGTTCCTCCTGGCTTCTAAGGGCTCATTAAGAAAGGATTTTTCCAAATGACCATCAGAGCATTAGTATTTCCTATATTATTATTATTAACATGCTTTGATGCTAAAGAGTTCTACTCCCCCTCCCCACCTGAAAATAAATCTCTTCCAAATGCAAAACCCAAGCAGAGGAGAGGAGTTTCAGTCTTAGTTTCACATTACCAAGCAGCTTTAGTACAGAACAGTTGAGTTTAGCCACACCCAGGCTCCTTGCTGTCTCCTTGCTCACACAGCAAATACTGTTTCAGTTTCCAACAGCCCTCAACTCTCTCACACACTGACAGGATGCTAGCCAGATGAATACCGATGGATGCTGGTAGGCAGAGGCAGAATTTTTTTCCCCTTATTTTCCTTCCCAAAAACTAAGCCCCACCACATAGTTTCGTAGTGAAGCACGGGTATCGAGCTAATTTTATTATAAGGCATTCCCTAGACTTTCAGACCTCTCTTCTGAATCTAAGAGAACCCAGAGTGAGTAGATTTCAATCAGAGCACCTTCTAAAGGCCCTTATAAATTTGAATCCCAAAATCTTCTGTTTTTTTTATCACAACCCATTACTACCATATAAAAAATAAAGATCTACAGATGTCAAGAAAGCTGGATTTCATCCAGTTTCCAAAGTGACAATCCTGGATACCTCATCCCAATTCCTGTTTATTAAGAAAGAAAGGAGAGGAAAAAAAGCAAAACTATAAACTCATTTGGCATCAGGGGATTCCAATCCATCGGTCATTTCTTCTTCCCGATATGCCTGGCCCCTCTCTGGGGATAATGGGAGTTGTAGGACAACACTTTAGGGATGTCCCTGGAGATTTTCAGCCCTCCAGGTCCTGGCTGTTCCCAAGAGGCAACTGGCCATTTTTGGTTTTTCTTTGAAGAGGTTTCGCTTCTCATCCTGAAGAAGCTTCCTGGGCTTCTTGACAACTCTTTAGGGAGGTATCCCTTTTTAGAAAGCTGCTCTTGCAAGTTCACTTTCAGCCCAGGCGCTGCTCACTTTCAGAAGGGGAGGAGGGCAATGTGATGTGCAATGCACCTACCAATCTATCCCTCCACCTACTCCACCCCCCACCTACCTACCTATCCATCCACACACCATCTATTCCACCCTCACCCACCTAACTACCCCTCCAACCACTCAACTACTCCACTCCACCAACCTACCTACCCACCTACTCCACCCCCACCTGCCTACCTATCCCTCCACCCACCCACCTACTCCACCCCCA
>BHFT01021440.1:0-64275 GCA_004320025.1 Laticauda laticaudata
CCGAAATTTTGCTCGTCCGCTGTGTCCTTTTTGCATATGTTTTGCATCCATTGGCCAGTGGGACCTAGCCTTAACTTACTGTGGTGAAAAACTTTGCAATGAGTTTTTAGTAGCCATAACTAGAAGGGGATAAAATGCCTTAAATGCTTTGGGTCATGATACTTGAAGGGATGCTTTCATCCACATCCATCTGTCCTATTTTAATGTTAAGAACAGGCCCCTTTTATTTGGTACCCTTTGAGGGTTGGTAATAGTTCCCATTCTTCATTAAATACAGAACAAGTTTCTATCTAACAATTTTTTGAGCTCTAGCACAGCCAGTTTTAAGGAATCTTTAAAGGCATATTCATATATTCAAGCAATCCCTTTAGTGCTTTTATTTTTCTAAAATTAGATGCTTTTCAGTATCAAAATTCAAACAATGAATTTTAATTACTGCTTTTTTGTTAGATTTGTAAATGTCTTATTCTGACTTCATTATTGTAAGACACCTTAAAGAAGCCCAGAGGTATTTTATTTGAACAAAACAAGCTATGTGAATATCTTATATAATTATATTTCTTATTTTCCTGCAGCATATCTCTCTTTTTGGAGAAAAAAATCAGAACACTCTTTAGAGAAACTTATTAAATGTGTAAAAAATATTTCAATATATTTACATTAAATAGATGATATACAACTGACAGTTATGACAGATTATTTTAAATAGTTTTATAATGTCTTACTATTACTGTTTTTTAAGGAGTTTTAAGGACTTTTTTTTAAGGAGTTGTTGTTGGTTGTTTTTTAGTAACTCTTATTGTGTGATCTCCTGAGTTCAACACCCTTTAAAAGGCTGATAAAAGCTAAAGCAGCAAAATAAGCTGCAAATTTGTTTTATGGAATAATATCCCTTTGGGACTAAATAATAATAAAAATATTATTTCTTTCTTGAAAACTACATCACTGTCATTTCTTTTCTTTCACAGTCTCTCACAGAAATAGTATTTTTCCCAGAACTGTATTAAATTCTTTCATCTGTATAAAGTCAAGCTAAATCCCCTTTCAAACAGAGATTGCTTAATCTCTGAACATAACAATACATAATGTTATATTTGAGAAATATATAAAATTGAGTGTGTTATGTGACATAGTCATTTTACAATATTTTATAGTTTATGTTTTCTTCACAGATTTATTACTTAGTTTTTATTCTAGATGATGGGGTATAATGTATCTTAGCTAGTGAAATTAGAGAATAGTTTTCCCAAGTATGATTAGCTCATCAGAATAATTTAAATCAGAAAAAGAACACAAGTTGAATGACACAATATACTTCATAGATTATTAGTTCAGAAACCCTTGTATGAACCATTATAAAGCAAACCAAACTGCTAATCTCCTATTGTTACTGAGACCTAATAGTAAGATATTTCAGCATGTTGATATACTATATTAAATTACTTTCAATATTTTATTACAACTTGAGAGAAGAAATGCTCTTCTCATCACCCAACATATAGCATTTTTATTAAGGTGAAATTGGGGCACAGGGCCACACCCTTATGCCCCACACATGGTTCCCTTTCTAGTCCCTGGTGGTAGTGAATCAATACAAAAATCTGGAAGACTGATAGAGAGATGTAAATATAAATATAAATAAGTGTTTCTCCCATACTTTGCTGGATTGGGAACTATTACATTTAATTTATGGCAGAAGGCAGTTTATAGATAGTTCTCAACTTATGATCATCAGCTTAATGATTACAAAAGTGATGACAGTGATGTTGACAGTGATGTTGCAGAGTGGGTAGTGTTATTGTGACTCCTGAATATATTTATTTATTTTATATTACATACCCCACCTTTATTATTTTTATCAATAAACCCAGACTGCAAACATATCCACCACACTTTCCTCCTCCTATTTTCTAAGATAGATAGATAGGATAGATAGATAGATAGATAGATAGATAGATAGATAGATAGATAGATAGATAGATAGATAAAGAGACAGATGGTGTAAATATAGGTGATATTGATATCTATTATATATAGATATACAGCTATGACATAAGTTAAAATCCAGTGCCATTTTGGAGATCTACTTCAGTTCAAATGTATTATTGAAGCTTTGCATTCATCCATTACTGAACTGTCCAGGATACTGATAAAAAGCTACTAGAAACTGGATTTTCTGTAACATTTCCTTAACTGCTTCCTCAAAGTACTTTTCTTCTTTTCAACAGCTATATGAATATGAATCCAATTGGCTTAGCTTTTCAATAAAAACTTACTTCCCAGTTTCTGAGTTGAATCCAAAATAGTTGTCATTGCAATGGTCACATTTCATCCCAGATGCAGAAGAATCATGGCAAACACACTGGCCTGTGAGAGTGTCACAAGTATTGCTGACTGAGCCACTTGGATGGCACAAACAGGGAAGGCAGCTGCTCTCACTAGGTGCACAAATATAAAAACCTAATGAAGAAAAAAACAGTGTAAAATATGTGTTGTCATAGATGTGTCACAAACTAGAAAAAAATACTAAAGGAATGGAAAATAAAAAGTGAAATTGGAATTAAAAATTACAGGATCTCTGACATTCTTTTAGGACATTACTTTCATCCTAAAGTCTTACAGTTATTTTTAAGAGAAAAGTCTGAGACATCTGTGATAAAATGTATAGAAGCTTTTATCATATTTGGTGTAATGGTTAAGGCACTAGGCTAGAAATTAGGAAATCGCTCTCTCTCTCTCTAGTCTCTCTTTAGGCATGAAAACCACTTGTATGAACTCAGGCCAATCACTCTCTCTCTCTCTCCACAACTCACATCACAAGATCATTGTTCTGAAGAGAAAAGAGTATTAAGTATGTTCACAATTTTGAGTTATTTATAAAAAAAAATGCAGAATAAAAATAAATTAAAAACTTTTTAAAAATGAGCAAATATAAGACTTATCAGACTAACTTTTACTTCCAAGTATTTTTATGATAGTGTTTTTTAATACATTTGCTACCACCAGGCTAATATTGAAATAGGTTGTATGTTATCTTGGTGATTCTAAGACTTCAGTGAATTTTAGTTGAGATACTGATGAAATAAGCTGTCACCCACACACTCATACATTCCATTAAGGATAATAACAGTTGGATTAATGTTACAGAAAATGACAGGGAGTTTGCAATATGAATTTAATTTTCCCTTTCCTTAAAGAAATATTCAAATATGTTTAATATATATGAGATGGGTAGTTGGATGTTGGGTGGTCTTGAAAAGTTTAAAATACATTGCTTTAAAGCATCTGGAACTGCTATAAACAATAAACATACCAGTATTGTTTAATGGTTAAAATGGGCAAATGTTTCTTGGCTGCCTTTTATAATTTCTAATATTAGTCAAATCTCCTTCTGATCCAGAAACTGATTGGGCAATTTAGTCCAATAGAAGTGAACATCAAGTTTATTGTCTCTGTTCCTTCATACCTCTTCCACCTATTTCAAATTACTAAAGTATTTATAAGAAATTAGGATAAAATTCAGTAGTTTGTTTTGGAGAGGGAGAGAATCAATGCACTAAAAGAAAATCAGAACTAAGTAGAAATTAAAACAACTCAGATTTATGATTTTATTACAAAAAATATGGAAATATACTTTCTATAAATGTTATTCATTCATCGTGATATAGCCAGCATTTTTATTATGCATTTACCAACATCTAAATGAAAATATTTTATATTTCCTTGCCTCATATCTGACAAATCTTCATGAAATCTACAGTTTTTGAACAAATGATATTCAGATTCAGCTGATAAGTAGTTAATCAATCTATATTTACAGTATATTGCATTAAATACCATCTACAACTGATAAGTATTTTAGCAACTTTTGATTAGGAATGAAGTCAATATTGAACCTTAATAGCCACATAGCCATATAGATAGCTTTTGTTCAGGATGATACGTTCCCAACCTGTCATTCTTGTGGAAGAAAAGATAAGACAGCAAATAGTAGCAAGGTGATGGATGCAATTACAGTGACAATGGGTGCACCACTAGAACACCTGAAGGGTCAGGTTAGGGGAAAATTATTCTAGCTAAGAATTATTTATTGATCACTTAGGAGAATACCAACCTAATGGCAAGGAATCAGTCACTTAATTGTGAAGTCCTTGGGATTTGATTCTGACAAGGACCATGAGAACACAAATGTTGTAATGTTATCTATGCATTTTTAAATTGTGGAATTGAAATAACATTATGGTTATTATATATGGTTTATACATGGTACAAATGGTATAAAATACTGGTAATTTGCCAGCAAAATATATACTAATTAGTCTTGCCCAGCCAGTATTTCTAACTTAAGTATGTTCTTTTGGCATAATAGCCTCTGATTCAAATTGGCATATATTTATCTTAGTTCCTTCTGTTGTGAATGGATATATCCAACATGCTTACAGAGGATTTCTATAACAAAGATTAGGAAGGAAATAAATATTTTACATGCAATATAGCCTGCAAGATTGGATTTTACAGAATCTTAACAGATATTTACAAAACATAACAATGCTTTTGCTCATCTTTTTCTTACCTGGCTTACACTTTTCACATCTTCTTCCCTGGTGGTGAGGCTGACAAACACATTGTCCACTGGTTTGGTCACATGCTGTCCCTGGAAGTGTCCCTAGAGGATCACAGTCACAAGGCATGCAGCCAAGAATATTTTGAGTCGTAAGGTTATACGTATAGGGCCTGCACTGATTGCACTGAAGAGCAGTGACACCAGATTTGCAAGGACACTGTCCTGTCAATTTGTCACACACTAAAGAGCCATTAACAGAACCAGACTTATCACAGTTACATGGCACACAGAATAAAGCATTGTTTTGCCATTCTTTATAATACCCATTTAAGCAATCATCACATTGCCTTTCACCAAAGTTAGGCTTGCAAATACACTGTCCTGTTTTGGGATTGCACACTGTATCAGAAACCGATCCTGCTATTTGACAACTACAAGGTTTACAGCCAAAAGCATCCATCCAATAGAAGCCATCAATGCAGATATCACAATGAAGTCCTTTAACCTCTTCCTTACAAGTGCACTGTCCAGTGGAAGGATTACACAAATTATTCATGGAACCATGGATGTTACACAGGCAAGGCTCACACCCATCTTGCTTAATATTCTGGATGACTTTATATCCAGACTTGCACTGATCACACCTGAGACCTAAAAAGAGAAAATTCTTATTCAAAATAGTAATAAAATAACATAAATATATTATGTTGCAGTTGAAGCTGAACAGAACACAATGAGCTTGTACATTACAGTCTAGTAAAAAAGAATAAGATATCTAGGCCAACCCTAACAATTATATGCCTCCTTGATTGAAAAACTCTGTGAAAAATCCAACGAAAAACAATTCACAGCATCAAACTCAGCTACAAACTATAACATAACAAAACATGCTCCATTTATCCATAAAATACAGTAAAATCCAAAGCAGAAGCACAAGAGGATAAGTCCTAGATTGCTACAAGAGTTGGGATCAATGATGACCAATCGATATTACCTGAAATGTATGGAAAGCAATTGATTTGTAAATGCCATGTGCAGTCATAAAGAACATGCTTTAGAAACAGAGAGTCTCCAGTAATCTTAACTTTTCTGCACAGAGAATGGTAAATCATATAGAATAGAATAGAGTTGGAATAGAATTGGAAGGGACCTTGGAGGTCTTCTCGTCCAAGCCTTGATCAAACAGGAGATCTTATACCATAGAGTTTCTAAAGTTTACAAAAAACTAACCCTAACCCTATCACTGCTAAAATACAGTTGCTATATGATTGGTTGTAAATTGAGGACCATCTGTATATATTTAAAGCTGATAAAATATAAAATCATTTTGTAAGCCATGCTAAGAAAATATTCTCAGTCTACCTCAATTATAATATTAAAGAACTATGTTTACAATCTTCCTTGTTTACTCAATTAATTTGATTCCTCATGTAAATGTTAAACAGTAGCTGTACTCATCTAGATCTTCCCATGTTGCACCAAATCATATTACCTCAGATTGTTTTATGTATATATTATATATATATATGAACTCAATACAGAAGCCTGATGATGGCAGATGAGATTCTGCTGAAACGTTGCTACAACTTTAANGGCAGATGAGATTCTGCTGAAACGTTGCTACAACTTTAAAAGTACTACAATGACGTGGGATAATACCCGAAGGAAGCTGAACAGCACACACACACACAAACTACATTTTAATTTTGAAGAAAAAAAGGGGAAAAGAAAAGGACCACCAAACAATGTAACATGCCTCTATCAGTTTTCTTTTGAAAGTTAGTTTAGGCTGCCTTGAAGACTGTGCATTTTTTTTAAATCTTGAGGGAATGTACAGTCTATTAATTTAGAGGTGAAGGGAATAAATTGAGACATGTTTTGCCCCTTTTAAAAATGATGATTTTAATTCTGAATTCTTTATTTAACAAATAAAATGAAATTGTAATTGTTCAGTTGTTTGTGTTACATGATAAATTAAATAAATCAGCAGTTCTCTGTTTTAACAAACATCTTCTTTCTTTCAAAAAGCCACATGGGTACACAAATTTATACTTAGAATATTGCATGTTGAGAAAACAAATCCCCAAACAGTGGGAAACATATTAGATATGGACAAAAAGTGGAGAACTCCAATAGAAGGCAAGTTCTTTCAGCAGTGATGAATGACTCACCTAAGGCATATCATTTAATTTCAATAAGGAAAATAAAAAAGAGCACTATTGCTGCAAATTTTAAAAATAACTGTATTGTTAACAAGAATTATGACTCATTTTGAACTATTAAAATTGGTCTACATGGATTCATATCGCATCAGTTTTAAAAATATGCACTGTGCTTATTTGAATATGCCATACATATTCCTGACAGGTAATCTATTGCTAACGATACTAGCAAAGGCCTACAGGGCATCCCATTCAATGTTAACAAGTACAGGGGAGTTAACACGCTTGGCATTTAATTCACATTCTTCTCCCTTTTTTATTCTAGATAAATCACCTGCTTTAATAAAATTATTGGTGCTAATGTATTTTAGTCATGATAGGATCATTAGTAAGATTTAACAGTTGTGCTAACTTGAATAGGGCCTACTCTGTAACACTGCAGTGCTTAGTTACATTTTCTGTTATGAAGCTTGTTTAAACTGATACAGTGACAACAGCCTCGAAGGTTACTTGTACTGTACAATCAACATTTTTTTAAAGTATTCATGTTTATTTAAAATAAATACATATCTTTCAAGTAGACTCTTGCAATATTTTGTCCAGAAGTTAAAAAAGAGCAATGGTGGGTACATCAGATTGCTTACATACTAACTTACTAAATATGGAAGTTAATGTCCTACTTCATGAGAGGAAATGCTTTATATAATGCTTTCCCAAACAAATGGGGAAATATAAATTTGATATGGAATAGATAAGCAAAACTTAAGTAAGGCAAGTACTTAAGTAAGAATTTTTCATGTCAGTACTTCAGTGACAGAAATGTTTTGTCCAAACATTGGGCAAACATTTTCCCCAAGATCTTTTATATAGGTACATATATAAACCAGGAGCTGTGAGACCCACATCCATACAGAAGCCTGATGATGGCAGATGGGATTCTGCTGAATGCATGTGTTGAACAGTTACACATTAGAATAACATATTAAGCACCAATCATTTTATCCTTGTTAATTTTCAAGATGATTTGTAAGTTTTATGCATTCTATATATTTTGACCTTGTACTAGATAATTAGCTCCAAGGATAGTTACCCAAACAAACTCAGATGCCTTTGTCACAGTCTACCTCTACCCATGTACAGTTTTGTTCAGTTTGTTCAGTGCTCTATATAGAACTCACACATATGTGATCCTCCACATAAAATACCAGGGCAAATAACAAGAACTTAACATGCCTATAATTTTGTTAGGAAATTATAGTAAATATGGGAGTAAAACAGAACCTCCCATTTACTATAATTTCCAAACAAAATTATAGGCATGTTAAGTTCTTGTTATTTGTCCTAGTATTAGAAAATTATCTGTTTATGCCCAATGATGAAAACTTAAGCTTGATGTCTTTGATTTTTATTATTTTAAAAAATATTTTCCAATCAGAAAAGAATCTTAAATATCAAACAGGAAAAAAGTTATATGAGAACACCTTAAAAATAATGTATCTTATGCAACAATTATTTTTTGGGTTTTAGTGAATTTGTGCTAACTTTAACTTCTGTTTTCAAAATTCAAATAGTTAATGACAAATATATAAATAGTTTTACAGGAATGTGCATGTTTAAATTTTCCCTCAATTTAAAATTATCATTATATAATATTATAATATATTCTTTTAAATATTATATATATTCTTAACTTTTCACGGGAACTTATATTTATGGTATTCAGCTTTGTACGGATATTTTCCCACATCATCATAGTTGTGCTTTTAAAATTGTAGCAATGTTTTGGCAGAATCTCATCTGCCATCAGCAGGCTTCTGTATTGTGTTCGTCAGACTTTGTTTATCCACAAATAAACTCCGTGGCCAAAACACTAATTGCTAGAACCAAACACCTGGCAGAAAAGACACACATAAAGATTGAACTATGCACCCTGACTAAAGTACTGACAGCCAAAGCTTCACAAAAAGCAAAATCAACCAGCCTGATCCAACAAAAACACACTGAGACAGAATAGAGACTTAGAAGATCAACAGACCTATGGAAAAGCTGTCCTGAGGCTTTTTAAAACTTTAAAAGCACTGCAATGATGTGGGATAATACCGAAGGAAGCTGAACTGCATTCATTTATATATATGTGCTGTTTCAGCTTCCTTTCGGGTATTATCCACATCATTGTAGTGCTTTTAAAGTTGTAGCAACGTTTCCCCAAGAATCTCATCTTCCATCATCAGGCTTCTGTATTGATTCGTATGTGGGTCAGGTTATGAAAGCCATTGTTTTAAATTTGAGGCTAGCTACTGTTGTCCTAGGATGGTTTTTTCTCTCACCTGATAGGTTGGGGGTCTTGGTCTGTGTTTATTGGACTTGGAGTTTTCAATAGAAGAGATGAATCCACCAGACTGTCAATAATTTGGAAGCCTGCACTCTCAAATAGAAAGATCTCACACCACAAGCCAGGCAAACACCTGGCACAAACAGACTCCCCATGATACCCTCCAGCTCTAACACACACCCAACCAGGCACAGCACACGAGATGAAACCTAGCTTCCTAATAGATAACAAGCCGTCCTTTTACATGAAGCCAAGCTGCACTGAAAGCCTCCAATACAGGAACACAGTGTTGCCACCAATCAAAGCCAAAACAGACAAAAAGAAACAGAAACACCAATCAAACAAACTCCAAAGTCCAATAAACACAGACCAAGACTCCCAACCAATCAGAATGTAGAAAAAAACATCCTGGACAACACTAGCTAGCCTCAAATTTAAAAACTAACGGTTTGTGATAGCCTGACCTACATACGAATTCAGTAAGAAGCCTGATGATGGCAGATGAGATTCTGCTGAAACGTTGCTACAACTTTAAAAGCACGACAATGACGTGGGATAAAACCCGAAGGAAGCTGAACAGCACACATGTAAGTACCTGCGGAAACTTAAAAAACAAATATCAGACCTCTACAGGGAGGAAATAAATATGCCAGATCAAAAGCTATGAGAACTGGAAGATAAAAGAGCAGGAATATTATGTGACCTGAAATTCCTACGAGCACTGCAGAAACAACATAGCAACACCTACCTGCTTCAGATTAACATTTCATCACAGCACAGCAGCTACTAAACGTATCCTGAAAAAGAACTGAAATGCTCTACTCAGGAACGAGTCCACAGTAAGAGATTCCAATTGGATCAGTTAAAACAAAGATTTTGCTAGCACTACACCCGGAATTGAGCAGCAAATCCACCCTCTACTTTGGGATAAGATAAAACAACTTACAGTTGGAGAGCTGGAAACTGAAACCACTTAACAAAAATGAAAAACTCTTGAAGAAACTAATGAAATTAGAACAATGACAACAAAACCCCCAACAACTCACAACAAACACCTGAAACAATTAGTATATAAAGTTTCCAACAGAGAACTCACCAAAAACAGAAACAGATGTCCTAACCAAAGGATTCAATTATGCCATAGCACCCAAAAAAATCCCCACAGAATCCATCATAATGTGCAGTAGAATCCAGCCTAACAAATTAAAATACAGATGAAGCTGACAGAATATGACACCAGGTTACAAACATTATGCACAAGCAAACCACCCAAAAGTACACTTGCACAAAGATGATTCAAAGCGCTACAACCCTGAAAAATGATAACAGCATTAATCAGACTCCCAGCAGATAAAGGGAATGCCACAGTAGTAATGGACAGAAAAAGCTACGAACAAAATTGACAGAACCTACTCCAAGACTCCACATACAAACCTATAAACACAGACCCAACCACATATCTGGAAAAATTAACCAAAGAAGAAAATTATAACCAGCCACATAAGCAAAGAAATCCAACAGACGATCATCCCAAGAGAAAAATCTTCCAAATGCCCCAAACTATATGGACTCCCAAAAATACACAAGAAGGCATACTTCTCAGACCCATAGTCAGCTCCAAAGGAGCACCACTACAAAACCTAGTTAAACACTAAACAAAACAACTACAGCCCCATGCTGAAACCGCAGCTTCATATGTACAAAACTCATGCCAACTTCTTAGAAATGATCAAGATTCTACACGTGGAACGGAAGACAGATCTGCTTGTAAGTTTAGATGTGTTTCACTATTCACTCAAGTCCCATAAAAGAAACTCTCGAAATCATCAAAAATAAATACCAACCAGCTAAACACCCTCATGGAACTAACAGACACTGCTTAACCAAACACATATTTCATATACAGAGGACAAAAGTACAAGCAAATTGAAGGATCCCCTATGGATTACCACTGTCACCCGTCATTTGCCAAACCTGTTCATGGAAGAATTCGTCATCCAAGGCGCTGGCTAATGCCACCACCAAACCCAAACTATGGCTAAGATACATCGATGAGAGATTTGTGATTTGGTCCCCATGGAAAAGAAAACCTAAACAATTTCCTAACACACCTAAACAGCACACACCCCAAAATCAAGTTCACCATGGAAACGGAAATAAACAAACAACTACCATTCCTAGATTGTAACTAATCTGGAAAAGAACAGATGCACACGAGGACACACCAAATACCAGAAGAAAACAAACATACCTCAACGCCAATCCCACCACCATCCAGCACAGATAAATTCCGTGGCCAAAACACTAATCACCAGAAGCCAAATGCCTGTCAGACAAGACACATAATAAAGACTGAACTATGCACCCTGACTAAAGTACTGACAGCCAACGGCTTCCACAAAAACAAAATCACCAGCTTGATCCACAAAAACACACTAAGACATAATAGAGACACTAGAAGAAGAACAGACCTATGGCAACAGCTGTCCTGCCCTACATAAGAGGTACTACACGACAAAATCAGTAAGATAACTACACAGGCATCACATCAAGACTGCCTTAAAAAACAGACAAAAATAGCAGCAATCCTTAGAAACCCCAAAGACAAAATTGACCTGCAAATCCAAGCATATACGAAGTTCCCTGTGCATCATGCCGGCCACATACATTGGGCAGACCAATAGAAGAATAAGTACCCGCCTGAATGAACACAAAAATGCAGTAAAAAAAGCGGAACACACCTCCTCACTAGTCCAAACACATGAAAGCCACAAGGTCCACAACATCAACTTCAATTGGCACCAAAACCCTAGCCACTATGGAAAAAGCCCAGCCACAGAATCACCAGAGAAGCCATAGACATTTGAAAAAAGAACCGGAAAGCATGATAGAAGAGATGATTCCACCAGACTGTCAATCATTTGGAAGCCTGCACTCTCAAATAGAAAGATATCCACCCCACAAGCCAGGCAAACACCTGAGCAAAACAGATTCCCTCTGATACCTCCAGCTCAAACACACCCCAGCCAGGCACCCAGATGAAACCTAGCTTCCTGACAGATAATAGCCGTCCTTTCATGCGAAGCAAGCTGCACTTGAAAGCCTCCAATACAGGAACCACAGTGTTGCCAGCCAATCAAAGCCACAAAACAGACAGAAGAAATCAGAAACACCAATCAAACAAACTCCAAGTCCAATAAACACAGACCAAGACTCCCAACCAATCAGGATGTTAGAAAAAATAACATCCTGGCACAGCAGTTAGGCTTGCCTCAAATTTAAAACCAACAGGTTTCATCTGGGTGCCTGGTTGGGGTGTGTTAAAAGCTGGAGGTATCATGGGGAGTCTGTTTGTGCCCAGGTGTTTGCCTGGCTTGTGTGTGAATCTTTCTATTTGAGAGTGCAGGCTTCCAAATTATTTGACAGTCTGGTGGAATCATCTCTTCTATTGAAATTCCAAGTCCAGTAAACACAGACCAAGACCCCCAACCTATCAGGATGTAGAAAAAAACCATCCTAGGACAACAGTAGGCTAGCCTCAAATTTAAAACTAATGCTTTCATAACTTGACCCACATACAGAACTCAATACAGAAGCCTGAGATGGCAGATTGAGATTCTGCTGAAACATTGCCTACAACTTTAAAAGCACTACAATGACGTGGGAAAATACCCGAAGGAAAGCTGAACAGCACACACACACACGCACACACATATCTATATCTATATCTAATCTATATCTATATCTATATCTATTATATCTATATCTATATCTATATCTATATCTATATCTTTCTATCTGCTATCTATCTATCTATCTATCTATCTATCTATCTATCTATCTATCTATCTATCTATAAAAACATTTTGACTGGTTTATAGCAAAGAAACAAACATTCCCCTACCATCCCCGCAAAATACCTTTGGGCATAATTAAGTCTAGAGTAGGTTTTGTTCCCAGGTTATACATTAGTTGCTTGAATGTTTTAAAATAAATATTTTTTTAGTGGAATTAAAACCAAAACCCTAACCCGTATTCAGAAATACTAAAGGGAAATTAAAGACTGTTGGTATTTTAACCCTTTTTTTTGTCCAGGAAGCGTGAGATTATTTCTACAAAACAGATTCTGATAAAAGGTTATTAATATTATGTGTGATGTTTTTAAAAAAGTATGAGAAATGTAGAGTTATCATTCCTTTCATCAAACACTAACAAACAAAGCCACTCTTGCATATTATTCCCATTTATCAACATTTCAAAGAACATTATATGCACTTTATATTTTGGGAACTTGATAAATTTACATGGTTACATAGTTATAGCTTCCCTCAAATATGTTACAAATAATAAATTACTATAATCAAATCTAATTTCTGGAAAATCCTGTGGGAATAGAAAACAAAAAAACATGTATTGTTAAAAATGATAAATAGCCCAGAGGATGAATTAAAAAATTAAATTTGCATGGTCCATGATTACAAATCCTAGCAGTACATAAGATTCTATAGATTTCTGTTGACCTTTACATTTCATAGGAGAGAGAGAGAAAAAGAGAGAGAGAGGGAGCGAGGGAGGAAGGAAGGCAGGCAGGGAGGCTGGCTGGCTGGCTGGCTGGATGGATGGATGGATGGATGGATGGAAAGAAGGAAAGAAGGAAGGAAGGAAGGAAGGAAGGAGAGAAGGAAGCCAATAGTACAAAATATTTTGAGGAAAGATCCATTTACCCTTTGGAAGCTGACATAGACACTTCTCTAAAAGTGCATTAGATTAGTTTCACTATAAAAACCATGCTGCTGTCCGAAATAAATCTTAAGCAAATAATACATTATATTTTACTACTCAGAAATGGGCATTGTTGGGATATCTACAAATTCTGGTAAATACAGAAAAATCTGAAGAGCAGATTATACTTTGTTTAAACTGTAATTTGGTCGTACGCAGTAAGTATATGCTGATAAATCAGATTTGTATAAATTCTCATGAAATCTGCATGTCTGATCTGGGTTTCAATTATTCTGACATCAAGCATTTTATGTCTTGAAAAAGCAAAGACGCCTGGATGTAGACTCTCGCCTGGCACTTACCAATAACATTTTCTTTGCATTTGCACTGGCCTGAATTTTGGTGACAGGTAGTATCTCCATCAACTGTCCCAGAGGCATTACAGCTACAGGGGCTGCAGCCATCAGGGTTGAACTCTTGCAGATTGTAGAATCCTTCCTGGCACTGATTGCATTGTCTACCAGATACATGTCTTTTGCAATTACATTTTCCTCCAATCTAAAAAAAGATACAAAAAGTGTGGTCAAATGTTGAGTGCACTTTTCCTCCCTTGCCTTGTACATACCCATTAGTGAAATGAGTGTATTAGTAGGTTAGATAATCATCAGATTAAAAATCTGAACAAAAATTCCTAGTGCCTCCTCCTCCCACCCTGTAGTGGAAGTAAACACAATTAATACAATCCAAGCTCCATATCAACCTGCTGAGAAAACCACATCTTCGGGATCTTCCAGAAAAGTACAAATAGTCGTCAACTTATGACCATAATTGAGCCCAAATTTTCTGTTGTTAAATGAAACATTTGTAAAATGAATGTTGCTCCATTTTACAACCTTTCTTGACACAGCTGTTATGTGAATCACCACAGTTGATAAGTTAGTAACATGGTTGTTAAGTGAATTTGGCTTCCTCATTGATGTTGTTTGTCAGAAGGTTGCAAAAAAGTTACATGTCCTTTGGACACAGCAATGGTCATAAGGTCATGCCAAGCATCTGAACTTTGATCCCATGAATATGGGGATGCTACAAAGATCGTATGTGTGAAAAAAGATCATAAGTCACCTTTTTCAGTGTTGTTGTACATACAATGCTCATATTTACTAAGCACATTTATTGAAAATTTATTGGAATTGCATCCTGGATTATGAATATCTTTTTTAAAAAAATCCATTTGAAATACATCTTTCAGAACACAGTTGTGAATAAAGTGCCTTTATAATGAAAGAAATATAATTTTCTGTAAACTGAAGGGTTTTCTTTTTAAAAGAAATCTATAAAGATAAAACCCATGGACTTATTCTCTTCTGGAATTCTGTATCTTCGTTTAGACTAAATGACATATAACTGGTTCTTTACAAAAAAGCATTGATGAACTGCTCAGAATGGTAAATTATGCAGCGAAAGTGTATTCTGAGCCATTTAAACACACTTTCTTGAAAATTATCCTTGTGACGTGCCAATTAATTTTCATGAGCCAGGACCTTATTCCTTACGATTCCATCTTCCATGGGTCAGCCTTGGAAACACTTCCTTCAATAATGCCTTTCTATCTCATGTAATTCATTTCTGCCCATTTTCTCCAGACTTATTAATCTATTTTTAATGCTTCTTAATCATTCTGCTCTATCTTGGTTTTACTGCTACAGTCTATTTATGCCTTATTGAGCTGTACAGACCAGCCCATTTTTCCTTATTTTCTTTTTTATATCATCTTGGTGTTTCACCTAATTTCTCACTCTTGCTGAGCTTCAGTTTTAAAATTAAACAAAAGAAAAAGAAGAAAACTGTGCAACTGCCTTATTACCTGCAATTAGAACAACTTAACAGTTAGCTATTAACAATGTGGAATAATCAGCAATTTCAAAAGTAGCAGTGGCTTTATTTATTTAAAACATTTATATAGCCACCCATTTTATGTCACATTCTGGGTGTCTCCCATAAAAATATATATAAACTTGATTGAAACCCTAAACATTAAAATCAAAATCCTAGTGCCCAATCAAGCTTCCCACATGCAATCATCTCATCCTAGAGGGATAAGCCATATCTTTAGTGCTTTTATGGAAGGCTAGGAGGATAGAAGCCTGCTGAGCTTCAGGAGGAAGAGTATTCCCAAGGACAGGGCTTCCACAGAAAGGCATTCTTAATAAGGTGGCAGCGTTTAAGGGAAGGGACTAGGAGTATGCTCAGCCTATCTAACCTGGTAGAATGAGGAGATGACTTTAGGAAAAGACAGTCCTGAAGACAAATCTGGCTGTATGCCATATCATGTTTAAAGATGATAAACATCGCTTTGAATTGGAAAAAAAATGGAAGGCAGTGCAGCTGACACAAGAGAGGTGTTATATGGATGAACCTAGGGGTCCTCATCACTATGTGGGTCGGTCTAATTGAAGTTTCCATGTGGCCTTCAAAGACAGCCCCTTATAAGTGCATTTCAGTCATCCAAATGGGAGGACACCATAGCATGACTGACCATCAGCAAGGATTTATTTCCCATCTATTTAATTTTTGTACATCCTGTGATATTCAATTGCTTCTGGAAAGATTTTATGGTCTTGGCCTAACAGACATCTTTATGAGGAACACAAAATCAGACTCATTGTGTTTCACATTGCTGGCTTAGGATAAAGGATTGTAAAAGCAATGAGCTTTTCATGAATAGATGAGCCCTGGTGGCATGGTAGTTAGAATGCAGTATTGCAGGTTACTTCTGCTATCTGCCAGCTGCTTGCAATTTGGCAGTTCAAATCTCACCAAACTTCATCCTTCTGAGGTCGGTAAAATGAGGACCCAGATTGTAAAGCTCTGTGAAGTGGTACATAAGTACTATTGCTATATCAAAACTTCTTATATTTTCATGGTTTTTTGAAGAATCAAAGATACCAGTTAAAGACTATTCTCACTGAGCAGAAAAACATACATAATGTGAAAGAAAAAGGCATATTTCAGAATGTTCCAAGGCATATTTCAGAATGTTCCAAGATATTTCTCATCACTGCCCTGGTGTACCAAAATGTGTTAAGGAACCAACTTTCAACCAACTTTCCATATAGCTTTCTTGCCCTTTGAAAGAGATGGGTTGATCAATATATTATGTTGCTTACCTGCAAATGAAAATCAAGAGTTTAAAGTCATTGGTAACTTTTTTATATGAAATTAGTCTTTTTAATTATGGTAAATAAAATAATATATAGGAAGAAACAGGTTTTTTTTCCCTTTCTTAATATATTTCAAAGCCAAATTATAAAAACTATGAGTTAAAGTCACTGATGAACTGATTGTATAAGGTAACTTTCTATTAGAAAAGTTCAATACACAATGAGCAACATAGGATGCCAGCAATTTTCCTTCTCAAAATAAATGCTGTTTCCTAACTTTTTTCAGGTTCTGATTTTTAATGTATTCCATCAACAACCCCTTTTCTAATATACATCCCAATATTCATGGTTCATCAAAAACAGTCTTTCCTGAACTATACATTATTTTCTCAAAAAGAATCTGACAATCAGTTTTCCTATATCCATGGGATGAAGTCAGGAAAATGGGAGTGGATCATCTGGTTCATTCTTTTATAGATCATATTAGAGTACAATCTTGTCAACATTTATGCAGGTGGGAGCTTCTCTGAAAACAGTAGGACTTACTAAGGGCAACGTATTTTTAGGCAACCTATTTGTCTTGGCAGGGTATCAGTCCTTTGAGGTAGGGTAAGTCAGGAAAGTAATTCCACTAGGATTTTCAGAACTCTATTACTTCAAGTTATAATATAGAATGTTGACAACCTGATAGAGTCTATTTCTCTGTCTGTCTGTCTGTCCCTCCCTTCCTTTCTCAGGGCTAAAGTGGTATTTATATAACCACCTTTACATCCCTTCTCACAAGAAAGTTCCAAATTTCACTAAAGGTTGAGATGAATACTACAATTATCATAGTATCTCTCACATGGTTCATAAATTCTTTGAATACTGTTACCCCATTTTCACCTTTAAAAATTTGGCAAAGCAGAAATATTGAAATCTAAAATAGTAACAGAAATTCCCAAGAACTTGGTGAACCCCTCTTCATTTTTTCCCAGTCTTGATAATGGGAATTAGTGGCAATGGCAGCCACTTTAACGTTAACTTGAGAACAAAGCTACTTACCTTATTGCAAAAACAACTACCATTTTTGGTGCCTGCTGAGTAACATTCACAGGGTTTACAAACATCCAAAGCTGAGAGATCCGCATCTATATGCCGATAGAAGAAATCATTGCACAACTCACAATTTCTTCCTGCAAAAAAGAAAAGGTTATGCAATGTAGCTTCCAATTCATGAAAATTAGCTGTATAATTCAAAATTAAATACAATTCCCTTGAGAGAATTATGTAATTTTCAGGATGTCCATTTTAATGCACCTTTCATCTCTACCTGCCAATTTAGTGATCCAAAGCATATGAAACAATGAACCTGTTACAAACTGTGTTTTACTCCATTAAACTTCCATCTGTTACATAACATGACACTCCTATGAAGCTAGGCTGTTTGATACCTATTTTTTAAAATTGGAAATTATTCATAAACTTAGCTCCTAGGAACAAAAGCCAAGAGTACTGAAAGTTCTAAAAAATACCATAGTGCAAAAATGATGATTTAAGCAAGTACATGTTTTTGTGTTTTATAAATGTTCAGCATGAAACAAAATCAGAATCTAATCATAGGAAATTAGAGAATTCTACTGGTGTTGTCCTGTCCTTAAAATAATTCATAGGATCAGAGCCACTTCTGCAAATTCAAGGATCCCTTCACATGAAGAACAGCAGGTTAGAACACACTAAAGCCAACAAAACTGCTTTACAAATTAGTTTGTTCTAGTAGAATTTATACTGCTTGACAGTATCTATTGTTCTGAGCTACACATAGGATTTTTTTCCTAATAGTACACTGAGATTAAAAAGAATAGTATTTATTTTGAAATGACACAGAAGTGCAATATATCCCTAAATTACTGCCTAATCTCACCTAGTTATCTAGTTATCCCATTATAATTTAATTAGGTTTTGTATTTTTTGAACACATATCATCTGAACAATCAGAGCAACAAGGTCCTATTAAAAGGGGAAATTGTGGGAAATCACAAATACCACAACATATTATTCTTTCCCCTTTATTGGAATGAGCATGCCTTCTTGAAAATGGTGTCTCCTGATTCAAAGCAAAGTCATGTTATAATGACTTCTGATAGCAACTCCGTGTTCTTTATTTCCTTGACAATCATCATACAGTATTATGACTTATTTAAATTATTAAATTAAATTATACTTCATTACTTGTTTTCCATTTATGATGTTTTATCTGAAGGAATTGTTTAAATTTCAATCAGTTCAGTGCTGGACAAATTTGGGATCTTGTCTATACAAAACATTCTCTTCCATATATTATGTATTGTATAATATGACAAATACATTGATCTTTCAATGGTGCATATAAACATTACAAATAAAACACATGCATGTAAATTAGGTATAAGACTTAGTGATACAGGCTTCACCTTATTTTGTATCTAGATATTTCCAACAGACTTATAACTTTTTAGTACATAATTTTTTACTTCTTTCTGTAATGCATGGATTTATACAATAAAAGATTGAGTTGAGTAGAAATAATTCACATCATAGAATTCTACATTTTATATATCCACTCTAATTAATGATACTTTAAAGGAGCCAACCACAAAGCTTTTGCATATGCCCCTGCAAATATATGTGCATTCCATTTGGTTGTGATAATTACCTGAGGTGTTATGTTGACAATTATCGCAGATTCCACCACCACCTCTATAATATTCATTAGGAAAGTAATCTATTGTACTGTTGTAATGACAGCTTACAGCATGGTTAAAACATTGACAAGGTTTGCAATTATAAGCATGAACTTGATCTCCTGGATGGAATGGCTTGTCATTGTACAGTGGCTGACAGTGATCACACTGAAATAAAGAATTAGTCAGAAATCATTGTTTAGAACATATATAAGAATACAAATGTCATGCACCTCTTGTTACATATTGACCTGTCTATCATTAATTTTTAGAGACATGAGAAAAGAAAAGATGTAAAATCATTTTTTTAAAAAAAATGTGCTCTACAAATTATTTACAGGTAGTCCTCGAGATATGATCATAGTAGAAAATGCCCTTGAAATTGTATGTTGCAACAGCTGCTAAATTGTTTCACTTAATAATTCTCCCATTCCCGCTCCCAGCAATTGTTTAACAAATGTGTACATCAGATTACTGTGGAACATGGCATGACTCAGAGGTGGGGGAGGGCTTGGATGCCCAGCACAGGCACAGGTCTGCCAGCCCTGGCCCTCCCAAGGCCTCCCTGAACCCTTAGTCACCCTCTACTCTGCTTCCTGCCCCATAGGTCCTCACAGCCCTTTCCCCATTCCAAACAGTTCAAATGTTCTCCCCAATTCAAATGTTTTATCTTACTTGCAAATCTCAGAATTTTTTCTTATTTAGGGTTTTCAATAGCAAAATCACATCTGGTTGAAGCAACCTTAACCACCAAGCCATCTGAATACTAAGCACAGGATTACTTGAAAACTATCTGTGTTTTCTTAGAATTCTGAAACAGAGAATGAGCTATAAAATGTATAACTGCTGCTGTTTGAATATTTAATGTTTGTAGCTGTACAATTTATTTTTTTAAAAAAAAAAATTAAGGTATATGATCTTCCTGCTTAGCTCTCAGAATCTGGTAAATATTGTTTTAGGAATATCTCTGTAGTATAACTATTTCCTTTCTTCCTTTCTTCTTCTTCTTCTTCTTCTTCTTCTTCTTCTTCTTCTTCTTCTTCTTCTTCTTCTTCTTCTTCTTCTTCTTTTCTTTTCTTCTTCCTTCTTCTTCCTCCTTCCTCCTCTTCTCCTCCTACCTCGTCTTCCTGCTTCCTCCTTTCTCCTTCTTTCTCTCTCCTCCTCCCCTCCTCCCTCCTCCCTCCTCCTCCTCCTCCTCCTCCTCCTCCTCTATTGTTTTGCTCAACCTCCAAGTTTCATGGCAAATCACGAGTCTTAGTATATAAGCTTGTGTGGTTAGAGTGCAGGACTGAGGCTACTTCTGCAGACTGCTGGCTGCCTACAATTTGGAGTTCAAATCTCACCAGTAATCCTTCCATCCTTCTAAGGTTAGTAATATGAGGACCCAAATTGTTGGGGGCAATATACTGACTCTGTAAACTGCTTAGAGAGGACTGCAAAGTACTGTGAAATGGAATATAAGTCTAAGTGCTATTGCTATTGTAGATTCACATTCTTCTCACATCCCAAAACAATTTGCTGCCATGATAGAATGTATGTACATTCTGATAGATGTCCATACCAGTGTATGCACAAAAAGAGACATAAACTCCTTAATCACTTACAGACATTTTAGGTAAACACTGTCTCCAATGTAACTAAGAAAATGAAATGCTACTTATTTCAAAAAAGGCAAACAACAGTTCATATATCTACAAAGTAGCTGTTTTATTAAATCAGAAGAAACACAACCAACATAGAGATGGGATTATACGGGTGGGTATTAAAATTTTCCTCACCGAGTTTTAATTATATGGCTTTTTTTTAGTAGACAAACATCAATGGTAAACAGAAATCTCACTTATACAACATAGGAGAAATCCTATTCCTTCCATCCATCACCTTGATAATATTCTTGGAAAGGAGCTTTAAATTTGCTTCCTCTTAATATCAAGATTAGGTTATTCAATATAGAGATCTATCTGAAACTAAATGTAACAGTACACAGTACACAAAGCTTCAAAGATGATTGCCAAGAATTACTAATCTGTGTTTTAATAGGGTATGCTGAGAACAAATTACTTCACTAACAAGCCAGAATTTTACTATTCTCTTGGTTTGTAAACATTCAAGAATGTCAGGAGATGAAACTTAGTATTTCATTCCAAGAAACGATCCAAGAACTTAGTTTGTTTTTAAAAGCCTATGTATAAATGTAACCTCAGTTAATGGAAGTTGGAAAAAGAAAACTAGGCAGCATCTTGTTTGCATATTCAATTTTGAAAAAAAAAATCCAAATTAACCAAGGATCATTGTACGATCTTTTATTGAATTGCTTTAATTAAATTATCAGAGTTTAGACAAAGTGAACTATTTTAAAATTCCAAACTACTAGAATTAATTTATGTACACAGGGTATGAAATTCATATTTAATTCCTTCAAGGCCATGGGAATTCAGTCAGCCATTTTAAATAAGACAGGAAGAACCTTTCCTGTTAGTCATTATTCAGATTCAAGTCAGCTACATAGAATGCTAGTATATTTATTGGTGATTGTACTTTTCTCTAACCTATATGAGAGCATCTTTAATTTCCTGTCACTATTGTAGCTTTCTCGTCTTGAGGAAACTTTGACAACTTCAATTTTAATTGGCTATTTGAAATGAAGATCTCATGGCTTTTCATCAACTGTGCAAAGTACATTGCATTCCTGTGGGACAACAACCATTTTTTTTTCCTAAAACAATGGCTCCTCTATAATTCTGTGCTCTGATAGATTGTCTGGGAATGTAGTCTTTCAATATTAAAGACTGCACCTTCCTATTTCAGTAAATACTTCCCACAAGTTATTTTAGAAATCTAGGATCTATGGCCTGTGAAATTAAATCAGTTTGCCAAGGATGAGTTCTTGGAGAAACCCAACATTATCACAACAATCTCAAAAAAATATTCAAAAATTTTCAGTTTATAAAATTCCTGATATAATCTAGATTGGCCTTTGCTGTATGTCAGAAATGGTTTTGGCAATCCATTTAAAGAAATTTATTTTCATTCAGGCATACCTTTGTTTTGACAACCACATCTAAAGCATTTTGTTTCATTCAATATCATTTGAAAAAGATACACCTACATATTGTATCACCAGAAAGAAAAAATAATAATTTTGTATATACATATAGTACTCTTCTGTGCATATGAAACTCTCATTAAATTGTTAGGCTAAGCAATTTTTGCTATTTATATAAAAATGACTAGTTTATTAATAAACACTTAAATTATGCATGTCATAATATCCATGGTTATAGATATAGCAGAAAATACAGATATGGAAACAGAAATTAAATAGTCCTAACAGAAATTAAATATAGCATGGATATAGTTTTCATCAAAAATCTTAAACTGCATTTTTATTTGAAGAGAATAGTAAATTAACTGCTTAACAAAAGAGTCTATATCTTGGCCCAGTCTTCCTTGCCTCTTTGTCTCTAATAATCTAGTCAGGGTACCAGTTGGATTTGTGAAGTTCTACTCTCAAAAATCCTCAACCAGCATGCTGGAAATTATGGAACTGAAACTTATATAATTGATGTATGGTAATTAACTTTACATTTGGTCCATGTATAGCTAAAAAAGCAATAATCCAAGCATCGCAACACACATTTGAGTGTAAAATTTCTTAAAGCATGGAATTAAAATAGAAATAAATTGTCTGCTTAAAACAGAGGAAAATATATTTTCATAAAAGTCTTCATGGTCTGAACTCAAACTTGTATAGAATGGAACTTGAAGAACTGACATGACTTTACATGTTAAAAATTATTTTTTCATATTTACACTTATTTTAATTCTCAGCCAAAATCTGTTCTAAAACTTGCAAATTGCTTAGGATTAGGCTGAATCCTAACAAAATAGAATGCTTAAACCAGAAGCAATGTCACCATAATACTCTGAATTTGGCCTTGAAAGGAAAAAAATATTGTCTGGAGATTCTTCTGCATATAGCAAGGGAGGTTATAGCTATGAGAACCTTTGCCCAGTTTCATGTGATATACCAATTATTATATATTCTTGCTTGGAATGTGATGCCTAGATGATTGTCACTCCTGCCTTCTGCTAGTGTTTGGATTTACCATAACTTTATGAATTTGGGACTACCTTTCAAGACTACTCAAAAACTCCAGTTGTTATAAAATCTAGCAAACCTATTTGCTGAGGGAAGCAGCCATTTCAGCCATTTCACATAACTTACTTATGTGTGTTTCCAGGTGTTTTTCAAAGCACCCTTATGGTTTATATGCTTGGTATCTGCAGGACCATTTTCTGTCAGTAGAGGAGGGGGTCAAATTCACGGCCCACGGCCTGGATACATCACACACTGGCCACCTCTACCCCATTTTCGTGAAGGAAGAAAAGTCGTGATACATCACATGATGACATGATGCCATGAGGTTGACACCCTTGTGGGCAAAAGCTGAGAAGCTAGGTCCTAAGGAAGCCCAGGAGGTAGGGATTCAATAAGCCTTTTCAGTGCCTGCCCCAGTCTTAGGGAATGGCATGTCCCCGCCCAAGGTCAGAATTGGTCTCTCACAATTGAGATGTGGACAGATGACAAAATGTTGGGGCATATAATGCCATGTACTGGAATGGCTGACAATTATTTATGTCTGCTTTTATTTTGTACAATTTTATTTTATTTAATGAATCAGTTTACTGATCATATTAATCTCTCTATATTTATAACTCATATACATGCTATATACCCACATGCAGAGACACTTATGTATTTATATGTATTCAGGAATGTAGATTAGAAATCATTCAAGTCCTAAAAGCTTAGAATTAGTGCTACCTATTTAAAAAATGGTTAGGAAATGGTCTGAAATATATAAACTGTAATCTTCAATAACATAATGCATTTTGTTTTTATGATCAGGACCAAAACTGCATGCATTCTTCTTACTATGAAATAAGGAATATTTCAGCTTTTTAAGTACAGTCACAGTAGATTAACAGTGATTAGAACTGCAATAACTGTGGGAATCACCCAAAATAATGACTCCAAACAGAAAATGGTAGGGCACTAATTTATCTTGCTTTGACACAGAATCACAGGTCTCACCATAGTACCTGATGAACTGCAGATCATATTAAATATTTGTAATTAACTCTAATAAAAGTGCCACTTCACGATACTTGTTCTAATTAAAAAGACAGCATCAACTTGCATTTCTAAAAGACTTCCTTAGAAAAAATCATTTTTGTGATGGACCATCATCGTAGCAACTTTTTACAAGTTCAAAGAATCAAGCTCATTTTTAGAAGTTTTAGCAGACTTTTAAAAACTCATATAAAACAGTCCAAGCCAAAAACTTGTAATAACTTCCTTCAATCTTTTCTGCATGTACACCTGCAAGCTTTTCACTCCTTTTTCAAACTCTTTGGTGTAATTATCCTGTTAAATGCCCTCTCACAAATCCACTGGAATTGTGTGACCATTATACTGGAATAGTGTGACCAAGTTGCTAAAAGCTGGCCACAATGTGTGACAAAGTCTAAAAATGGGAGATGAAATTAGGTTTACCAAGTTTTAAAAGGTATGTGCTTTTTCTACAAAAATATCACTATTGTGTTTTGGCACTTCCAACTTGCTGGAAAGTGGTAACTTATGCTTTACCAAAAAAGGACAAAATATTCACAATGTGTCATACATTTGAATATATTCTGCTGCATAGATCTATAAATATTTAGAAAGAATTATTACAATTTAAGTAGGAACATAATGTGGCTCAAGATGGAGAAGATATAATTAGATAGTTTAAACTGCAGTTGAAGCACAAAGTTTCAGTTCTCTCTTTCTATGATTGCACTTGGATTGGCCAATTGTTAAAATACAAAAAATATCCTCTAAGGATTTATTGTAGTAAACAAAGTCAACTAAAAAAACAAAAAAACCTATTCCACACAACCAAATTATGCAAGGAAATGCATAATAGTTACATTACTGTATATTAAGAACCCCCAACTTTTAGACGCACAGATAAATGTTCATAAAGCATAATGACATAACTATACTTACTGAATTAATTTGGCAATCCATCAAATTTGAAAATTACTCCCATATGTAAACAATTGCTATCTTTCTCTCTCTCCTGCCCTACCACAAACAATTCCTGTTCAAGCAATACCTTTGAACATACAACAAAGCAGCTTTTCAACTTTGTGAAGTTATGCTGTGTTGTCAATAAGTAGTTAGTTATCCAAAGATATAGGATGATTGTCTAAAGACAATAAGGATTGTATCCATAAGGACTGGTTTGCCAGACACATCCCAAACATGGATGCTTATCAATACTTCTGTATTGAGCACAAAGTCTGAGTTCATGTGAGCATATTATCAGAAGAGATCTACACAAGAGACCTGAAAGAAAAACAGGGAAATCACTGGATCTGCCAAAGAGCCCTACAGTATCCAAAATCACTGTGAAAAAGGCCTCATGGTCCTTCCCCAGAAAAATGGGTACTTCCCCCAATATTAAACTTTTTTCAGAATCCCTACCTATCCCTACCTATCTAGGCCACCATGCATCTTCATCTCTTATATTACTTTTTTTAATGGAAAGTTATGCAATCTAGATTGATTGTGGCTGTAAAAGTGAATTAAAAAAACTGTTATATTGCATTTATCTTTATGATTTATGCTTTCTAATCATCAACAGAATCTTCTATTTTTCAGCTATTATTTGACTTGGCTTCATTTCTGACTCCCTGGTATTGCTAGCCACATTCAACAAGGTCACGTTTGATAATGAAGTGTTTATAAAAACACGTGCCTTTTGCATTGGTTCCTTAGTTCAGAGTTTCCCAACTTTTTCAACTTTGAGGATTGGCGGTTGGTTCCACATGCTGCAGGCAAGCACATGCACACTCCTTTGCATGACCAATAGGCATGCTCACCCACCACTCAAACAAATGGACCATGTGTGCACATGCTCACCCACTGCTCGCGTAAATGGGGATATGCCTCTTTATCCAGAATCTCAAAGTGAAAATAATTTCACTCATTATTTATATCTTGGTACAGTTTTTACTGCAATTCATCACTGATTTCAGAGATGGCTTGCCTTGCCTCCTCTGTTTTGTGGGTTAATAATCTGAAGATATGAGTAGTTTGGTAGACCTATCCATGGATGTGATTCTGCCAGTTTGGAACGGATTGGGTGGTACTTCCAGCAATCAGTTGGCCCTGCCCACCTGCCTGCGCCCTAGTCTGTCAATTATTGCCATCTTTTGCAGCTCAGCTGATTCATGTGGCACAGTGGATTGCCCCCCATCAGCTGTTTTACTCATTGAGGTTCAGTAGAAGGAAAGTTTTAGAGCTGAAAATGGACAGTTTTCAAATGCTGCTTGCATGGGCAAATCGCGCACTCACCAAACTGGTTGTTAGACTGATTGAATCCCACCCCTTGTATCTATTCCAGTGAATTATATTCATTCAAGAACTGCAAGAACAAGAATCCCACCTGGCAGTAAACTACACTGCTCAAAAACATAAAGGGAACACTTAAACAACACAATGTAACTCCAAGTCAATCACACTTCTGTGAAATTGTCCAAACTGTCCACTTTAGGTAGCTCACACGATTGACAATCAAATTTTCTACATGCTACCTTGTTGCAACCAAAAACAAATTTTGGGGGAAATTAGGGTGGGGGCGGACCCAAAAAAACTTTTGTTTTTAGGAAGGGCAATAGGGCAGTTTGGCCCAAGGACATCCAACTAAAGGAGTGTTCTGCAGGTTGGTGACCACAGACCACTGTCTCCAGTTCCTATGCCTTTCTAGCTTGATGGTTTGGTCAGCTTTTGAATGCTGAGTGGTAGCAAGAGATGGAGCCTACCAACTTAACAAGTGGCTCAGTAGTGTAGCTCATCTTAGGTGGCACACTGCAATGCGAGCTGTGACAAGAAGGTTTTGCTTGTCTGTCGCATAGTGTCCCCGAGCATGGGGGCGCTACCAGGAGACAGGCCAGACATCAGGAGACCTTGGAGGAGGCTGTAGGAGGCAACAACAGGTATAAGGACTGCTACCATCCACCTTTCTGCAAGGAGGGAGCAGAAGGAGCCACTGCCAGATCGCCTGCAAAATGACCTCCAAGGGCCACTACTTTGTGCATGTGGCTGCTTCAAATGTCAGAAACAGACTGGGCCATGAGGGTGTACTGAAAGGCCAACGTCACCAGGTGTGGGGGTTGTGGCTTACAGCCCCACCTCCATGCAGGATTTTGGCATTTGCCAGAGACACCAAGAATGGGCAATTTGCCTACTGGTGCCCTGTGCTCTTCACAGCATGAAGCAGGTTTCCACACTGAGCACATGTGCATAGACGTGAAGGGTCTTGGAGACACCATGGAGGAACATTCTTGCTTGCCTGCACATCTCCAGTCAGTAATGGTGTGGGGTGGATTTCTTTAGGGGCCGCAGCTCCCTCTGTGTGTTTGCCAGAGGTAGCCTAACTGCTATTCGGTACCGAGAATGAGATCTCAGACCCTTGTTGAGGACCATGATGCTGGTGCGTGTTGGTCCCTGGGTTCCTCCTAATGCACGGACAAATGCATTAGACCTCATGTGGATGGAGAATGTCAGCAGTTCCTGCAAGAGAAAGGCATTGATGCTATGACGGGCCAGCCCGTTTCCCAGACCTGAATCCAATGAGCACATCGGGACATTCATGTCTTTGTTCCATCCACAACGTCACCATTGGCACATAGGACTATCCAGGAGTTGGGAGATGGTGTTATCCAGGTGTACGGAGGATATCCTAGGAGACTATCACCACTCATCAGGAGTATGCCTAGGCATTGTCTGTTCTAATATGTTAAATTGGGTTACTCCAAAAATATGCAAACCTGTGAATGGGTGAAAATAATGTAAGCATTGGATTGGTTTCACTAGGGAACCAATCCAAATCAAGTGAAAAAGGCGGCAAAATCAAAACAGCTGCCATTGGCTGCGAGCCGGCAGGCTAGCCTGAATAAAAGGCTTGCCCGGTCGCCAAAGGTTGTTCCATTCATGACTTAATAGAGAATAAAGGACTTTGTTGTTTGGAACCCTGTGTCTCTAACCTCGGTGTTTTTCCGAACAAAACACTGGCGCAGGATGGGATCGGCCTGGACATGAGACCTGCACGCGGTGAGAGAATAAGATGGCAACAAAAATGCCTGGAAACAACACATTCGCCTGCACCCTTCAATCCCAACGAAGAAGATTGGGATTCCTATTGCAGGACCGTTTCAAATGTATTTTGGAGAGTAATGAGATGGAAGGGCATCTCGGAGCAGGCACTAGAGGGCTGTGTTTTTAACACACTGCGGACCTACGGTTTCAAGATGGCAAAGCTCTGGAAAAGCCCCAAGATGTCAAACACAACGTGCCAGAACTTACAACGAATCCTGAAAGCCCACTATGCCCGGTGGTGTCGAATTTAATAAAGCGACACGAATTTTATCGCAGAGACCAGAGAGGAAGGAGAGACCGTCGCCGATTTTCAATGGCTGCCCTTAGACAAATAGGGGGTGAGTGCGATTTCCTGAACATTGACGAAGCCAATGGGGGATCGTGCAGTGTTGCGGTTTGAGAGACTCGACGCACTCAGAGTAAATTACTCAACAAGCCACATCACAGTAACCGAAGCCATCGGGGAAGCCACAGCGCTGAAGCCGTGAAAAAATCGGCTGTCACAATGAAGAGATGAACACACACAGCGAAGAACACCCAACCAAAGACAAAAACAGCCTTACCACCACACCCACTACGATGGAGTATGGCGAAAACACCGCGAAGTCAAGTGAAGAAGACGAAGAGGTCACCATTTATTCTGGTGAACAGAAAAGAGCGCAAAGAAGGAATTGGCAGGGGAATGCGCTGGCTGCGGAGGAAACCATCCCCAGCCGATGCAGATTCCTCAATGCCATCTGCAGACCATTGCAAGAAACAAGGGGCATATTGGAGAAAGTCTGCGAGGAATAAAAGAAAACTTACAGTCCAAGACGAGACGCTAGAACATTCCCCAACACAAACTTGAGCCAAAGCGAACTGAGAAGGAAAGTGGGCAACAAGAGAAGTGAGCCAATACACACCAACTGCACATAGAAAGCGCCTCAGACGGAAACGGGAAAGAAAGTTAAAGTAACACTAATATTGAAAGGAAAACCTTGCCAAAATTAAGTGGACTCGGGATCTTCCTTTCAAATGGTATCTTTTGGGACACCATAAAACAGCTAGTCCCGGTATCAAATCCAAGGAACTTCCCGAAACAGCAACTAACGCTCAAAGACTACCAGGGAACAAATCCCTGTAGTTGGCATGGGACATTCAGAGTCACATTACAAACAGTATGTTAAAGTGTTACGCTGACCATAGTTGGCGAGACAGCAAGCCTTCCTGGTATCGAATGGTTCGCACCATTGGGCATCGGGATGACCGGAAATTAGACGAGTAACTACAACCGGCTGGCGGAAGAAAGACCTTCAATCCAGGATTCCACGACGTGTTCGGACAAGACATTGGGCAGTATCGGGGAATCCTATCTCTTTTAGTCTAAAATCCCCAAATAACACCACGGAGATAAACCCAGCGTAGTTCCTTTTGCCACTAAAGGCAAAGATAGAGGAACAGCTAGACAAATTAATAGCCCAAGGCGTATTAGAACCTGTGGACCATGCCAAATGGGAAACGGCCTATAGTCACACCTATTAAAACCAGACAGGTCCATTAGAATCTGTTGGTGACTATAAGGCTTTACCCTGAACCACGCATGTGCAACAGAGCGCATACCGTGCCAGTAGTCCAACATTTACTACACTCCCTTGAAAAGGAAAATTTTTGCTAAACTCGACCTAGCGCAAGCTTATCAACAACTCCAGTGGACCCCAGAGACGCTGAAGCACAGGACTTATAGTTACCCATAAGGCGCTTTTTAAGGTGTAACCAGACTCCAATTTGGAGTGAGTTGTTAGCACCAGGAAATATTCCAGAGTCTAATGAAGCGCCTCCTAAATGGCATACAAGGAGTCGTACCATATTTCGGACGATGTTTTCCTAAATCATCAGCAGAGATGAACTCAAACTCAAAGGACAGACTTAAAAAAGTACTCACTAAATTTTTGAGATTCTGGCCTCAAAGCTAAAAAAAGAAAAGTGCTGCCTAAAAAGAGAATAGCGTCAATTCCTGGGCTATCTTATAGACGGAGAGAATTATACACCCTACAGACAAAAAAATTAAAGCTATAAGGGAAGCGCCAAGAAACCAAGAATAAAAACCGGAACTTCAAGCATTTCTTGGACTGATAATTTATTATAATTGTAAATTTTCCTGCCAAATAAAGCCACAATAGCAGAACCATTAACACCGTTCTATTGGACAAGAAAGCAATTTGGACTTTGGGGCTATTAGAGAGAATTCTTCCAAAAATATTAAAAATTTGCTAACGATCAACAAACGTTCTCATTCAATTTAGCAGCACACTACCCATTTGAGGGTTGACCTTGCGACGGCGTCGCCTTCGAGTCAGTGCCTCTGAGCCACCAACTGCCTGTTGCAGAGAGGCACCCGTCACATATTATCAAGGACCATGTCAAAACCGAGAAAATTACAGCCCAACTCGACAGAGAAGCTCTGTGCAATTGTTTGCTTGGGGTTGAAACGCTTCCACGAGTACCTCTACGGGGCGGACTTTTCAAATTATAACAGACCACCAAACCGCTATTGGGAATTTTGGCGGGGAAACAAACCAACGCCAAATATCCTCTAATCTCCAAGAATTACCTAGATGCGGTCAGAGTTTTCCGTAGTCAGCCTATTCCTATCAGCTCTGACACATCGAGCAGGGAAGACACATCTCCCATGGGACGCTTATGTGAGCGAAGCCTTAGTACGCTAGCAGTAGCCATGGAAGCACCTCCACTAGTGAAATACCGACGCGCGGTCACCAGCAGATGACCACATTACAAATTGAACTTGCTACCGATCTACCAGTCCCAATATCGAGCCTTATACTGGTCGTTCACAGAGGTCCAGCCGCGAAAGACGACTCATTGACCTAGCCCGTTCTTAGCTTGGGTAGCGTAAAGGCTGCCTGGTAAAAAACTAAAAAAGCTGAAAAGAATTTTAAAGACGCTTATCCGGACCAGTACAGACTGAACTTCTCCATTCGGAAAAGGGCGTGTTTTACTTGTGGCGGTGGATATCTCGCGGTAGGATCATTCCATAACGAACTGACAACCCAGAAGGGGTACTTAGAAATGTTACTACGAAGGCACTCGCGGGGATTGTTATATAAATGAACATGAAGCCTTTCGGCAGAAGTTTAGTGTCTTTTGTGGCCATCAGGTATTGATTAGGGACTAGAATATAAATTGGGTAAGTCCTCGTTAGCATCACAGTGCATGGGAATTACGACCGCACCGTCCGCGCCATAAACACCCATTCTAGTGAGATCTTGGTGAGCACCACCGCAAGGTAACTCGTGCGTCATAGAATCCACAATTGATACTTCGCGGTGTCCTATCAAGGGGTCATACATTCGCTTGATTTGCTTCGTATGAGCTACTCATCATTCTAATTGGTTAGGAAGTAGCAATTCATTGCCATAAACGATAACAGAAAACTGTAAATTAAACAACTAAACTCACCTTTTGTTACCCACATGGTACCTATCCAGGCAGTCGCTCGTATCAGAATTAATGGGCCTAGCAGCTACCAGCCTATCATATTTTTGAACCAATACCTAGCTTCTCCTAGGTATATAGTTATCATGCCCCTCCATCGCGCCGGGCTCACCCCGCTCGCAAACTCGCACGGCTTGAGGAATGGTTCGTAGGTTATACTTACCAAAGAGGGTTAGGAAAGAATTGGACACGTCCGGAGATATCCAACAGAAAATAAACCGATTGTCTCACACTCCATACAACATATATGCCCAGTACCTACCACCAAACACATCCCTACCAGCAGTAATTACTCATGGAGGAGGAAATTTAAGATCACACCTTTGATAGGCTTGCACCCAAATTTTATGCCAGAAAACCCCCAGACTCCTCTACACGATTTAGACAATTTTGAAATAGGTGATTTGGTTTACACTAAAAACCTTTAGCGGGGACACCTGTCTGGCTACCCAGGACAAATCACGCAATAACAGGCCCCAATAATCTACCGTGTTAACAATTGACGACGGCAGGGAATGAATGCGGCACATAGACCACTCCGTTCCCGTAACATAGAACGAAAATTACTGAACTATACACCCTTACATTTGAAAAAACTGATGAAACATGCAACCATGGGTTCGGGGAGTGAGAGGCACGGATAAATAAATAAAGAACCGTTAACAAACATACAAAAGCAGAAGAGTTTAACATAACGATACGGGAGCCGAACTGATGCAAAACTCACTGTTGAAAGCAGACGTTGTGTGACAGAGACTCATCGGAGAGGGGACAGCCAGGCCAGCTGCGACCTGCCTGGAGAAACGGCGAGTGGCACGCGGCAAACCACCGCCTAAGCACAACTCACATCGGTGGCAGAAAATGGTCTGGATGACTCACCCTTCAAGAATGTTCCAGAGAGAACGGACGACCGGACACAGGCCAGCTACCATCCGAACTGGTTCGAAGTCTCACCAAAAACATGAACCACGCAAGTCCAGTCCAGTCAGGAGAAAGCCCCGCCTAGCCTGCCGACTACGTCACCACGTAGGAACTGCAAACTACAAGGGAGAGGGGTGTTCTATATGATAAATTGGTTTACTCCAAATATGCCACCTGATGGTGAAATAATGTTAAGGCATTGGATGGTTCCACTTAGGAACCAATCCAAATTTCAGTTGAAAAATGCAGGCAAAATCAAACAGCTGCCATTGGCTGCGAGCGGCAGGCTAGCCTGAATAAAAGTGCTGCCGCACGGTTTCAGCCAATGGTGGTTGCGTGTTCTCACTGACTTAATAGAGAAATAAGACTTTGTTGTGAACCGGTCTACCTCGTGTTTTTCTCCGAACAAACTATTGTCGGTGAGGTCATATAAGGCACGTGGAGGCCCACACAACATTCTGAGCCTCATTTGATTTATTTTAGGACATTACATCAAAGTTGGATCAGCCTTGATGAGTTGTGAATTTAGTGTTTTTTTTCCACTTTATTTGAGGTGTAACTCCAATCCAGGTTGGTTGCTAAATTTGATTTCCATTGATAATTTTTGTGTGATTTTGTTGTCAGCACATTCAACTATGTAACGAACACAGTTATTAAAAGTATTTAATAAGAATATTTCATTCTGTCAGATCTAGGATGTCTTATTTTTGTGTTACCCTTTATTTTTTTGAGCAGTGTATAAATGGATGAATCTCACTGGATGACTATACTGCTTTAAGGGAATACTAAGGGAATACTCGTGCTTATACTCTCTTGTGCTAATCTATGTGAATTTTAGTATCCTTTAGAATGGGAGAACAATAAGACACATCCTTAAGTGTTCTCCCTAGTCAAAGTCTTCTTTTCTCATCGAAAAAGAATTTACTGTAAATGAGTTTGTACCAGAACTGACTAAACTCAAAGTACCACTTGTGTAATTGTTGCTATCTCTAATAGAACTCCTAATAAAGATCATCAACTAATGTTTGGCACTCACATCCAATTACCATTAATTTTCTTACAATTCTCACCCTTCAAGCACCCCCTGTCCTTTCCATACTTTAAAATATTTGCTTTTGATTAAATGGTTTTAAATTCTGTTCCAACAAATGCTTCATTTTTCTTCAATTACAGTAATATTTGGTTAAGTAGTTGTACCTTTACTATTCAAAACAACTTAAATTTTTACTCTCAGCACTGAATGGGACAAGATCTGTGTTCAAATGTCATGATTGAAGTTGTACATTCAGACAAATGTGTATGTTAAATAACACATAGTGTAATTTATAGTTATAGTGTGTTAATTTCTGTCCACAAACTTTATGGAGTCATAGTAATTCTCCTGAAGCAATATTTTCACCAAATATTTTTTAAAAATAAAGATAAACATTTTAATTACTGGAATGCAGCTTGCCTTTGTTAAAACATAAAGGTTTTCCTTAAATTATATCTTTTTTAAACAAAGTTCTTCCCTCTTCTGAACCACTTGGGCAACAATGCCAAAGATGATATTTTTTTTAATTTCCCATTTTTTGATCAGTATCTGGAAAGCTTCCTGCTGATTGTGGGACTCATTCATGGATTATCTAAAGTGGCAAGAAGCTAAATGGAATTGAAATTCCAAAAGCATCTCACAATTAATTCTCTCACAAGATCCTAAATCTAAACCTCAGAAGATGTTGAAAATTGGGATTTGAGGTAAAGCACATATTGGAATAAAACTTACATTGTTGCCTTCTGTGTAGCTTTCCGCGGAACAGAGACATCTGTAAGGACTATGACTTGTGTCACAATGATCAGCATGACCAAAGCAATTACATCTGTAAAACAATAAAGATTTTGATTTAAAAAAAAAAAGCAAAACTGACTAGGAATTCCAGAACTTGCAGTACCACTGTACCTGGAGGGCAACATGTTGGATTAGGTTGATATATAAGTTGAAAGGGCACCTTCCAGTTATTGTTTTTACATTGAAATGAATGTATCTGTCTGTTTCTGTTAAAGATAACCATCTCAGAAAAGGCTCAATTAAGTGTAGGAACTATTCCATGTCTCTCTTGATTCAACATTTATAAATGTCAAATATGTGCTGCTTTCAAAGGGAGTAAACTGACAGGACATCTTTTCAGACCAACTATTAACTGATCAAATGCACATTATGTATTTTCATTATATACTGTATAGATTCAAAATCCTAATTATTGATTAGAGAAACCTGTGTTTTCAACATTAACTCTTCCATCTGTAATTCCACAATTTCTTAAAACACATTATTTGCTTCAATTGATTTTCACGTTTTTTGACAAAATGTTCACTTTTCAAGTTACATCTTCATGGAATAAGACCTAGAAGTAATAATAATTTTAATTGTAGCTCTGTATTTTCCATTGTTGCCAAATTCCAAATAAGGCATACAGCTGGTAAAGATATATACGAATATAACTCAACTAATAGCACAAATGCCAATGTATTTTATTTACTTACTGCAACAAATTGTAGAAGGGAAAAACCTGACAGCTAAAGGTAAATATAGGCTTTCATCCTACAATGAAAAATCCTTAAAATAGATTAAATAATTAAAGTATTTCAAGATAAATAGATAATTCAATCCTTGGTAATGTGAAACAAACAACGTGATGTCTCCATCTGCATTGTTATCTGGATATATAAGTATATCATGGAACAAACCATCCAGTTTGAGTAAATGGGAAAAGCTATTGGGAAAGTCAATTATTATTGTTTACTTGCTAGCTATACATCGGCCTCTCATCTGCTGTTTGTGCTTATAATTGTACAGTCCTAATAAAATTTGTCATGCTTAAGTTCCAAAGAGATTAACTTATATTTAACTGCATCTTTCAACTGGATTTCAGTAGAGTTTAAGAACAACTCATTATATGGATTACTTGTTGAAACTATTCTTCTATTGCCAATATCCACAAAATCCTACTGAAAATGTGTACATATAAAGACATTTCATTCACAGAACAAATTTACTTATTCGAAAAATAGCATCTTAGTTTCTCCACAATTCAAACAGTTAAAATTATTAAATGAAATATTGTAATGAAATTATAATGAATACTATATTCAAATAATAATAGATACAATTTGCTTCCTAAGGAAGTCTGTATTTTTACTGTATTTTTGTCTGAAACATAAATTCCCAAGTGATTAAAAAAATAGCACATTTTTCACTAGAGGCCAGCCATTACTTAATTTGCATTTTATTTACAGGTGCAATTATGCCTTTAACCAGACTTGTGACTTACCATACACAATACAGCTGTCAGTCATAGATAATATAACATTTTTTTGCTGACAGAAGCCTCATTTTTAAGAAGAAAAACTAGCCAAGACAAAGAATTTTGTTCATTACTAAATCCATTACATCTGCCACAGATGAGACACCATAATAAAAATTGAAAATATGGTAGATGATCCACTTTCAATCAGACATACCTCTCCATATGAATGATCAAATCCAAAATTTGAGCATTATTGATAAATGAAATAATATTAAAGATGGAAACTAGTCAAGCTATTTTAGATTTGAAATCAGTGTTGGAGTGCTATATTATATAAGGCTGAACGGTGCTTAAAATCTGAAAATGAAAAAGATGTTTCAGAGTTGTCTGCAGTTCCTTATACAGACATATTTTTTCCTGAGATTTTGTGACAATTGAGGAGGGCAGGTACTTACTCCCAGGAAAACAAGTGACTGCTTTCAAGATAGGTAGGGGCTATATTCATATCCCTACTTGTTGCAAAGATTTTTGTGTGTGTCCAAAACACTGCACAGCCATAATACTACATTCTAATTTTAATGGTGATCTTTTATCCCAAAACTTAATTTTTAATAGGAACATCACACAACTCACCTTCCACTGATTGTAATTTCATCAATTCCATAGTATCTATGTCCAAAATTAACCCAGGGCATAGTAGTGTGATACTGGCCAAATAGATGAATCTTAATTTTTGACACTTTGACAAACTCTTGAAGTGATGGTGTATTGTAGAAATCATTATATCCTGGGCGATGATTTGGTTCTGGAGTAAGAATACTGAAAGTAATATTTCCATGGGAATATGGAGGATGGCTATTGAAACATAGAAAGAAAAAAAGAATGTCCCAATGTTTTCAGGGTTTTGAGAAATCGTATGGTTGTTTGAATGAAACAATTTTAGCCATGGGGAAAAAAAGGAACCTGGTATAATTTCCAAGCACTAGAATGGAGGCATCATACTTATTTAAAATAATATGAATCCTTGTTTCAGATTACAAACCCTTCCAAGATAGAATTTACAATATAATAACAAACAATAGTCAAAACTAGTGAAAATAAAACAACTGGATTTTTAAATACTAAGTTTAAAAACATTCTGTCCTGAATGATTTAAGTGAAGTCCACAGCAATGTGAGTCTTCAGGGTCTTGACAACTTACTTCTCCGAAAACATTCCAGGGGTAAGAAGCAACAACCTTTATTCCCTTGTGTCTTCTAATCTGAGTAGCTTCAGAGAAAATCCTATTGCTGATCTTAGAGATCTGATTGTTATGATGTTACAAGCAGAAATGACTTCAAATAACTTTATTTCAAATTGGTTAAAGGTTAAACATATTTTAAATGTAGCTTGGAAACACAGTACAGCTGGCACAACACAGGTATCCCATAAACCAACTGTTTTCCTCCCAGCAACATCCAGATGGTTGCATTCTACACTAACCAAAATTTCTGAATAATCATTAATAGCAGGCCTGTAGTGTATTATTGTCATTTTCACTGGATTTCACTTGTGCTTACATAACTGGGCCAACTTCTAATTACTCCAGATAGAATCATAACTAACGTACCAGCTTAAAAATTATGTGGACCACTACTGCTCCTTGGTTTCTTTAATAAAAGACAAGTTCAGAATTCTCAAAGACAAGTTCAGAATTCCCATGATTATTTACCAGAAATGCAAGCTCATATAATAATTATGTAAATCTTCATCCTGAACTGTTGGTTTTGCTATCCCCAGTCTACCTTCCTATTATTATTAACTTTTAACTGAATTGTTCATATGCATTCCAAAACTCCATTGCATGCAGGAGACCTAAGTGAAAGTGGAATTTGAGATGCATCCTGATGAGACTTCATTCAAAACATATCATGGAGCTATAATTTTGTGATTCAAAAAAAAATACAACTGACACTAAGTTAATCCACTAAATGGATCTAGTTTACTTTAATAGTTCTCCAAATACTTCAGGGAAAAACAGCAATTCTTTCTCTGACTTCTATTTTTTTAATTTTTATTGGGGTCATGCAAATATTATAACAGTATATTCTTACAAAACTGCATTCAACCCAAACTAGTATACATTCTGTTCCTTTCTTAAAAGGGTATAATTCCTATGCAAAATAAACTCTGCCATCCCATTTGGATATGTGTGTGTGTGTGTGTGTGTGTGTGTGTGTGTGTGTGTGTGTGTGTGTGTACGCGCAGGTATTTATATGTATGGTATTCAGCTTTGTTCGGGTATTTTCCCATGTCTTTATAGTATCTATTTTCCATTCTATTGTGATATCTACAGGTATCTGGTTCTTCAGATCACCACTTACTCCAAGAAGAAGTGAGGACAAATGAGCAGACCTAGCACTGGCTAGTCAAAACCAGAAAAAAACATATGCCAGAAAAAATTATAAATAAACATAAAAATGACTGATTTCCATATATATTAAAATTATTTTACTTGTACTAAAATAATTATATCTAGACTTGGGAAGGTTATGCATAAATAATTCAGATTTGTTTCTTGTGATTTAATTCACAATTAGGATGTAAATCCCTACAATCAACTTTGGCTTTTGGTGACCTCTTGGGTGTGTCCTATATGGAATTGTTTTCCCATCTATTACAATAAAATATGAAGACCTTTCTTAGACTTAGAATAACTTTCTTAGGAGATATGAAAATGGATGGAAACTGAAGTGCATTCCTATCCTTCAGTGAATAGTTCCCTACTATAATTTGTTTGCAGATAAACATAACATAGGTTTTATTTAAAACCCAAATCGCAATATATGATAAATGTGCAAAGCATTTTTTTAATATATATTTTTCCCTGATCAGCAAGTATTTAAATCTAGGAGAACAAGTCAGATATTCTGTCAATTTTAGCTTTAAAATCACAATGATAACTCATTTCCTACCAGCTAATTCTTAAATGTACATGTGTTTTGGAGGTCTTTTTTTTTCCAATTAGGTGTAGTTTCCCTATGCAGCATTGTTTGCATATATCACTTTGTAGTATTGTTTATGTCATGTAATTGAAGGAAAGCACTGTTCCATTGTAAAACATTTCTACTGTAGCACCATTTCACACATTAGCACTAGTACTTTTTTGAAGATGCACTATTGCATAAGCTGGACTGTTTTTAATACACTTTTGACTATACACCAAAATATTACCTTTTGCTGAGCTAGTAATGCTTATAATTTTTGCTTCTTTCCATCCCTTTGAATAATATGAAAACCAGCTATGTTTTGCTGAATACGAATGCACTTTCAGCAACCTCTTACTCTTCTCCTGTATTCTAATGAAGATGTGTGGAAGTCCAGAGAAAATGCTGACACTTTTAATAGCCTACCTGCCAGTATTGAAAGGAATGGGAAGGGAGAGGCAAACAAACAGCAATTGTACCTGGTGGATTGTCCCCTGATTGGTTTTCAGACAAGTGTTACACATTCCTGATGCGGAGTGTTTTCTAAAATGTCCTAAGAGTTTGTGCAACTAGAGAGTTATAGCTAACAGCAGACTTTAAGGGAAAAAAACAAGAAAGAAAAGCTATATTGTTTACTTATGCAAAGCAACTGTCTTGTAAAAGTTCTAGAACATTTGTAGCTGCAGAGATGTTGGTCCTTTAGGCTATGTTAATCATTCACAATTCTCAAAGGTGAAGAGATGCACTTACCAAGCTAAAGAAAGACAAGTACTAGGCAGTTTTTTGTGAAAATCACTCTCTTTTACTACCTTCACTTTTTTTGACAATACAGTACCAAGTAAGTAAATACCTTTTCCCCATCTTGTAAGTTTTTCTGGTCTTTAAAACTATCCACAATCAAGTTTTCAGTTTATTTACTAAAATATATGTATTGATCTGTTGGAATCCAGCAAATGCCATTTGGCCATTATAATATTTTCTGTAATACTATTAATAGTCACTATTAAACCTCTTATATATTCATTCATCTCCTTAGTATTTTTTTAATGAAAGGCACACTTTCAGAAAACTTAAAAGTTGTTAGCAGATCATCTTAATGATCTGTTTCAGTTGATGTAGGAAACTACTACTTTGGGTAGTATGCTGAAGATCATATTCAAAGAGTGGGACTAAGAAATGAACAGGTACAATCAGGTGAAAAATACTCTACATATTAATACAGGTAGACCTTGCTTACTAACTACCTTGTGCAATGGTCATATGAAGTTACGATAGTGCTGAAAAAATAACTCAAGGCCCACATTTACAACTTTTACAGTTCCTCAGTCATGTGATCACCATTGGAGTCAGTATGCACTGTTCTATGGCTGACCTAATGTTTTTCTCGTCTTCAGTTCCTTCCAGATCAGAGAGATCAGAGAGGAAGGGATTATAAGAGAATAAACAGCACACAATGACAAAATGCATCAAAAACAACAGACCCAAATGCAATCGGCAAATAGCCAGAGTATTTTTTACTGTCTGTCAACTTACTCTCCTGTAATTTCTTTCTGCTTGTAGGAGAAGAAGTGAAATAAACAGGTCTAAAGCTATTGCTTCTTTTTTCTCTCTCCTCTTCTACTTGTTTAAGCAATTTTTCTAGTTTGCAGGGATGGCGACAACAATTAATGTTATATGTGTGTGTGTTTGTGTATGTGTGTGTGTGTTGGTGCATGTGTTTGGAATTTGGAAAGAAGAACACTCTACTTTCAATAGTTTGCTACGAAAAGATAGTTGTGTGCCTGTGTCCCACCCTAATCAAGGTAGAATTTTATGGCCAAAGTAGAATTGTAATTTTCATTTTCTCTGGTCAAGAGTTGCATTCTTTGCCAAGATCAGGCAATACGAACCTTGGAAACATCCTTGAAAGTAATTTATGACTCAAACACTTTAGCATCTAATTTGCAAATAATCACACTAAAGGAGGACTTAATTGTGAGCTGCTGCCACTGCTCCTATGAGAGTCAAAATATTCTAGTCCAGCATAGAAAATTATGTAAGGTATTGGTTAAACAAGAGGTTCAGAAATATGATTTCTAAACTTCTTCAAAACAATTTTGTGGGAGATTTCATACAATTGCTATAGCAGGGCTAGTCAATAATTTTATTTATATATTTTTATTTATTTTGGAATCACCTATCTCTCTCACAGAAGAACTTTTGATGCTATAAAATAAACACTAAAATATAAACACAATATGTCAAAGTAAAGATTTAAAAAGAAGCAAGAATGATTAAAAACAATGCTATAAGTTAATTAAAAGATGAAGAATGGGCTTGCTTCTTTGTGATCCCCAGGCAAGAGCCATGATTTCATACCTTTTCAGAAGGCCCACCTCTGGGGGGAGAATATTCCAATGGTCGGGGGTTTCATTCCTGGACCTTGACAGAATTGTTTAACTGACAGGGCCTGGAATATACCTTTCCTACCTGATATAATGAGACAAAGATGGTTCTGTAAGTAGCCAGATCCTAGCCATATAAGGCTAATAATGAAATACTTAATTGATAAAACAGCTGAAGTTTCTCTCCCTGCCAATAATAATAATAATAAAAATAAAAGTCAATCTCTCAGATGTGCTAAATTTTCTCATTCTACTTTTTGTAAAACACACACACACACAAACACACATTTATTTATTTGTTTGTTTATTTATTGGGAGCTGAATAGACTTTCAAGTTTTGTTGTGGCCTCTCATCATTTTTATATTCTAAAAATACTACATGACAAAAATGAAACCAAGTGGGACAAGAAGCCATATGGGAAATAGAAAAGTATCTGCTTGCTTATTGGTGTCCAATGCACTGTTGTCTGTGCAAATATGAGATGTAACTTAATTCAATATAAGCTTGTTCATACCTAGCCACCTGTAGACAGTTTACAGAATCTGGATATTGCAGTGATCCGTTATTCTCCATTCCAACCACACTACAATCCCTTGCAAAATATTGCCAGTCTTCCCAACCAATGGAGGGTTGCTTTTTTCTTTGTATTCGGATTGCTTCAGGCTGAGGGCTGAAGAACTGGATTATAACATAAAACACCTGCAAATGAACAGCAAAATGCTAATTAATATGGAAGACTTATGCAGAATCAGAACATTTAAAGAAATCTTTAAGATCCAACCCACTGCTTAATGTAAAATCTCCTAAAAGTATACCTGATCTAATCTTTTCCTCTGTGTTGTAGGACCTTATGCGAAAGAGAAGTCAACACATCACATGGCAGCCTATTTCCACTGCCAATTCTTCCTGACATCTATCCTAAAGTTACTTCCTTGTAATTCCTGGTTCTGGTCCCCAGGCCAGCAGAAAATAAAGCCAGTCCCTTTTCTGTGTGATATACCTTCAGGTATTTAAAATTAAATTATAATTCTCTCCTCTCAGGTATGTTTTCTCTGAACTAAACATACCCATTAAATGTTCCTCACAGGGTTTGATTTCCACACACCTCACCTACCAAGGTTAGCTCTCCTTGGTATCTTTTTTCTTAAATTTCTTTATTCAGTTATTGTTCTTTCCAAACATTAACAGTAACTTCACATTTGCACTTACTGCAAATGTTAACTTTTATACTCTTTTATTTTAGTAATAAAGATTCAAGTCATAATTACAAAAATATGACTTTTAAAAAAAATAACTATTCAAAATGTAATAATATATATTAAATTATGAAAAAAATATTCCATTATTCCATTTAGAGAAAAAAAGAAATTCAAATAACAGAACTCCAAACTTTTTTTGGGGGGGGAGGGATTAACAATTCTGATAATGCAACTTGTTTAAATAAATGAGTCTAGAAAACCAAGAAAACATTCTGCACACACACACACACACACACACACGTAAGTTTGGATGATGTCATCTGTTTTGTAAAAGAAAGATTCAGCAGCACTAATTATAAAGCAACATGTCTTTTCCTATCCTGAAAAAATATATTTCTACAGCATTCAACTCAGACAGCCTGGATTCAGGTGACAATTGCACTAATAGAAGAACATATGTAATTTTATAAGCTGTTTTTGTTTACTGAACTATGCTACAATCTATGCTATTAATGGAAAAATCAGAACTTTGACCATAGGAAGTGGAAATAAACCATCACAAATATTTTTGTTGTTACCATATGTATCAAATATAATAACATTATGTTATTCATAACATATTCCTTAAACAACTTTATAACCAGAAGGAGCTCTTCTGGAAAAGAAAAGATTACATAAGTCCTAATAAAACAAGCAAAAATCATAGGTTATCATAGAAAAACTTTCCTAAAGTTAACAACCAACAAAGGATACAAATGAAAATAATACTAAAACAAGTGGTTCCTCACCTGTCTTTCTCCACATAATTCTACTCATATGTTCAATTATCATAAGTGAACTCTAATGCTTTATATTCTGGAGCATTTATTATACCCTATGCTAAGTGTGTCAAACTGGTGGCCCGCATACTGGATGCATCAAGTGTACGCCATGCCCACTCAGCTCCGCAAAGGGAAAAAACATTGCAAAACATTATGTGACAATAACATGACACGGAGAGCTTGACACCCGTGCCCTGTGCTATTACTCTGTGCTCAATGTCCCTTCTTCCATAATAATTGGTTTCTTAGTATTAAAATAGAGGAAGTATTCATATTTCACAAGTCACAATCTAGTATGCCTTGTTTTACAAAGCAAAAAAAAAAAAAGGAAGATAAGTTGCTATCCAATGGATTCCCATAACAAAAACTAGACATTCAAGATTCTAAAATGTTTTTTGACAAAGCAGTTCCTATTTCTAAAGCAAAGTACCCTAAGTCAGATTTTTCTTCATCCAGGACAGAAGTCTCTTGTAGACTTTGGAACTACACACTGATATTTTGAGGTGATACAAAGATTTTTTTTTTGTCAAAGCAAAAAAACACTGTCTTATTTGCTGTTCTAAAATGCAATGGATCCAATATACATTTTTGTACCTTATCCATCATTACAAGATTTCTAAGCTATGTTTGGAAAAAAACAGAATTCTTTATATTTATCATACCACTTCAATGAACTTTTAGACAGGCTTCCATGAATTATTGGTTGTTTACCAGTACCTATCTGCTATGTAACACTTAATAGCCATATGTCGAGCATCAAGGTTGCATCCCTTGAAATCCAAGTGTGCACACAAGAATTTCCCAGAATTGTGAGATAGGAATTCCTGAATACATAGAAAATCTTCAAAGAGCTAAAAGTGTTAAAAAATAATAATTTAGAATATCTAAAAATCATATGAATTCCTGAAATATTACATTTAAAGAATAGGAGAGAAAATACACGAAAAAGGTATATGTTTACTTTTTGTGTCTTTAACTCCTGGTGACTATGCAGACAAGTCCACACAATTTTCTTGCTAACATTTTTCAAAAGTTGTTTGCCACTACAACAGTTTCAACTTATAACAGTTCATTTAGTCACTGTTCAAAGTTACATCAGCAATGAAAAAAATGACTTATGACTGTTTTTTACACTTACGACCATGGCAGTCACATAACCCCATGGTCATGTGAACAAAATTCAGATGCTTGGAATCTGGTTCATGTTTATGATGGTTGCAGTTCAGGAGTCATGTGATCACCTTTTGCGATTTTCTGCCAAGGGAAGTCAATGAGAAGCCAGATTCACTTAACAACCATATTATTAACTGCAGAGATTCACCTAACATGAATAAATCTATGGCAAGAAAGGCAGTAAAGGGGAAAAAACTCACTTGACAAATGTCTCACTTAGCATCAGAATAATTGGGCTCAATTGTGGTTGTAAGTCAAGCACTACTTGTATTTTCTTCCTAGGCTGGCACAAGTCTCTACTTGGCTTTATTTATAAAGCAGGATTAAAACTCATGGTGTTTGGTTCCTAACCCAGTGACTTTAATTTCTACACCAAACTGCTTGTCATGTGTTTATCTCCCCTCAAGAGAAACCAGCTAATATCAAAATAATTAACCCATGTATATTGATCCTTATTTATCCTTATTACATTTGGAATATGCTTGAATTTCTGTTAATTAATGAAAACAGAAAACAAGAAAGGAGAGAACTTTAAACTTACCTGGTACTGTCCATTTTCTAAGTCAATGGTGATGGTTACTCCATGACGTAGATGTTCAGTGGTCTTAAATATAGATGAAATCCACGTAGTTCCAATATCATTGTCATTGATATAGCTTAAAGGGTGAGCTTCAGGGTTTAGTCTGAGCACTCTGTCATTCGTTGTGTCATCTGCACCATTAGGAATGCAATACCTCTGAACCAAAGGATGTACCCTTGGGTGACTTCCAGGACAGCGACATTCTGATTGAATATAAAGTTGAGGAATTTTTCCAGACCATACTTCAAAAATGTCTCTAAAATAATAGAAATAAATAAGAAATCAGTAAGGCACATCACAAAGAAATGAGAAAGGGTGGTTTTTAAATTCCTAGGTACAAGATTATGCACAAATGTCCTATCCAAGGACTTGCAGATAAAAACCATCAGACTGGTAGGCACAAAAAACACAGACTTCTCAATTATGGCCCAATTTTTACAGAAGGATTTTCTAATGGAAAGTAATTGACCTCCCTTCTAACTGTTTTCAAACAGGCTTTAAATAACTGCTTTTAACTGAAAAGCAGAGGTAATTCTCAGTTAATGATAGTCATGGGAACCAGAATTTCCTTTGTTAAACAATGTGATTGTGAAACTCAATGTCACATAACTGCAACTCTTAGCAATGGCAATGTGGGCACTCCCCATTATTATCAATAAGTGAGGAAGGTAAATGGTGAAGCAAGTCCCAAGTAGTTCACAATCAGGCCAGCATGTAGGTGAAAGGGTACAGGTGTGGTGGGGCCAGCTGATGCCAAATAGGGGGAAATGTCCACACAGCTTGTAAGGCATGATGTGATTCTGATGGAGAGTGGCTGCTGGCAGGCAGGGGAAGGTGCAAACAACTTACTGGACCAACTTAAGACCTGCCCTGCCAGATTTTGCTTGTGGGAAGCCACAGTGAAGATTGCAAAATGCAATAAGATCACGGCAAGATTCTGCAACTGTCATAAGTATAAAACAGTTGCCAAGCATCCAGATTACTATTGTATAACTGCAGAGGTGCTATAACAGCTGGAACTTTGGACCCTGGTCATAAATCTCATTTTTCAGTGCTATTTTAATGGCGTTAAGCATGGACTACCTGAAAATTCAGCATTATTAATCATTTTAACTTTAGTTTAGTTGTCCTTTACTGTATTTCTTGTTTTTCCCTGAAAAATAAATTGGGATTTATTTTCATTCACTCAACTGTATTTTTAGATTTATTGCTTATTAAGTTATTAGTTTATTTATGCACTTTTAAAGAAACTTTTTTGACATGTTTCATTAACTAAAAAGCAGTATAGACAAATTGAAACCACCAATATCTAAAATATATTAACACAGGCAGTTCTAACAAATTTGTGGATAAAAAGATTATAAATAGGAAAGGAGATATTTTTTGTTGCAATGAATCACTAATTGCTGGATTTTGAAAAATTAATATTTTCTAATAATGCAATACCACAATATTGGCACACAAAATAACCCTTCAAAGGCACTTCAAACATACCATATATACTCGCATATAAGCCGATCTTGCATATAAGCCAACCCTTAAAAAACTGCCCCAAAATGAGGCATTTTGCAAAAACTCGCATGTAGAGGGAAAAATACAGAGGGAAAAGTCGGCAGGGCAAAAGTTGCGGCTCATCATCCATCCAGGAAGAAAGGCTGCAAAGGTCCAGGCGAGGGCTGCAAAGGGCCAGGCGAGGGCTGCAAAGGGCCTGGCGAGGGCTGCAGCAGCGACTTAGCGTGGCGACTTGCTCCAGCGACTTGCTGGAGCAGCGACTTAGCGTGGCGGCTTCACGCGATGAGAGTCTTGGCTCTCATCGCGCGAAGTCGCTGCCCGACTTCACGCGATGAGAGCCAAGACTCTCATCGCATGAAGCCGCCACGCTAAGTCACTGCTCCAGCAAATCAGATTTATGCGCGTATAAGCCGACCCCCAAATTTGGGGGAAAAAAAAGCATTCTAAAGTCAGCTTATATGCGAGTATATACGGTATATTATTTTTATGCTATATGATCTTCAAAGCTCCACACCACAGTATTATGGAAAATGCTTTGTATGTCTACTATAGATACAGATATCTATTTAATCTAACCTATTTATTTTGCTTATAAAATGTAGCATTTTTGACTGAAAGGTAAAGAACCATTATAACACAAGTTCTGAAGGCAAATATAGGTTTTCCATGTTCTAAAACAGTTGAGAGTGTTTATAGTGTTTCAGTGTGAATGTTTTACATGAGAATTAGGAAGGTGCTGTAAAGAAATCAGTTATGCTTTAGGAAAATCTCACAACATATGGATATTATGTGATTGGTGTACAGGGGTTTTTATTTGTTTAATTTCTTGCTTAATATCTTGAAAGTACAACTGCTTGAATCCATGCAGCCAATTAAAAGCCTTCTTTGCATTCAGGTTGCATGAAGGTACAGTTACACATCCAATGACTTTAAAAAGCCCAAGAAACCACATAATCATAGTTACATCATTTTTATCTTGATAATTGCATTTTTAAGTTTTGTAAAATTGAGAAAGTCCCTACCTGTTTGTTAGGGCCATTTGGTACAATCTGAAATCTTGCATCCTCCCAACAAATTGCTCTGAACCTGCAAAAATACATTATAAATAAATAATCCAGTTCCATCAACCAGAAAACAACTCTGTGCTGCTTGAGGAAATCTTAAATTCAGCACACAGAGCTCTCTCTTGCACAATTACCTTTTTTGAATGAAACCATCTTGGTTCCGGACAAAACTATGGAGGGCAGTAACTTAATTATTTTGATTAAAATGATTTATAATAACTTTATGGGAACATTTTGTACCTATCCCTTATCTGATTACAGAGGTGGCAGAAAAACTGGCTCATTAGACAGAAGTAATGAGCCAGTCCATGTGCCATCTCTAATTAGAGAAGAGATATACTGGAGACAACTGTAGCTCTCACTTTATGTGATAAAGATTAAAGGTTTATTTTTTAAGATTTCTTTCTGCCTTGCATAAGTGCGTGTCTGTATCTGGTATTCAAAATAACAGTGCCAATCACAAGCACTTTGAAACGAGAAAACTTTCAAGTTTAGTATAGGAGCTCAGTGGGTTTTGAGAATAAATAGGTAAAGTATAGGAGCTCCAAGTATAAATAGCTCCAAGTATAGGAGCTCAGTGGTTTTTGAGAATAAATCAAACTTTCTTCAGGTCAGATGCAGATATATTTAGGACTCAGCTCCAAATTACACTTTGTTCTGGATCAGTGAAACTCAGCCTTAATAAATCTGCAAAACCAATTCATCACCAAACAGAATTTCAGGGAGCTGCAAAATCACTGAAACCTTATATTGACAGCTATGGTCAGAAAATGGCAGGGCAGGAGGGGGGATCAATTTCTTCATCACCAAATATTCACTCCAGATTACTTCAATACATAGGTATTTCCAAGACGTGTTATTTTTTCCCCTTACTCCTTTTCCTTAGCTAACTAAATGAAACTTTCCCAAAAGTTTTAATATTGTGTTTTTAACTGACAAAGGAATTTCTTAAATTTCTTATTGCAGAAACAGAACAAAAACAGTTTATGTCCCAAACACTTGAGGGAGAAGAGGAATAAGGGTCTAGGTCTTAGATGGCCAAAATCAGTAAAATCACATATGTCACAATAGCAATAGCACTTAGATTTATATTCTGGGTCCTCATTTTCCCAACCTCAGAAGATGAGTCAACCTTGAGCAGGTCAGGATTGAACTCTGGCTGTGGGCAGAGTTAGCCCACAATACTGCATTTTAACCACTATGTCACCAAGACAAGATTTTGTTTCCATAATTTAGTATTTGCCTTCTAAAAACTTGTAATTCTAACCTGATCATATGTAAAGAGCACATTAGAATTCAAAAATAATTCAGTTTTGGCTTTCAAACAATGAATTCTTCATCCATAGAAAGATGGCATAATTGTTTTATTCACTCTTGTCCTGAAGTCAGACATCCAAGCAGCTCTTCAAATAAATTCTTGATAGTCTTGAGCAAGCTCTACTTTCTCCTGGTGGAGTAAGTACTGAGCTACATTACCATGCTATTGATGGCTACTAATGGGAAAAATGAGGGCCAATTTGATGAAGTGGTTAAGGCATCAGCCTAGAAATCAGGAGATTGCGAATTCTAGCCCTGATGTGGACATGAAGCCAGCTGCGTAATTAAGCCAATCACATTCTCTCAGCCCTAGGAAGGAAGAAATGGCCAACCGCTTCTGAAAAACCTTGCCAAGAAATAAAAAAAAAAAAAACANAAAAAAAAAAAAAACCAAAAAAAAAGGGGGGGGAGGTAGTTTAACCAATTATAGTTACATTAAAGTAACATTATAAACAGAGTACTTGTAACATATTCAGTGAGTAAAATGCATGATTATGATTACAATGAATGTGACTTGAAAATTTTTTGACTAATTAATTTTTTAATCTCAATATTGCTATAGATAGTCAATATAAGTGAAAATTTTCCTTTTTTTCATCCAACATATTATTTTTTGTCCAATTTGAACTATTGTTTTTGCACAGGATGAGGTGTTCAGAATTGTTCTGACTGATTGCCTCTTTCCCAAGGTATTATCAGCTAGCCCTCAAGTAGTCAAAACTAGGAAACGATCATACATAGTAATTTGTTTAGGATTATTCATAACAGCACTTCTAAATTACTGTTCCAGCCTCTATTAAACAGAGATAGAAAAGATAAGTAAAGCATAAGTGACGCAACTATAGAATATATCTATATTTTTTTTGGTTTTTCTGTTGTTTTTTTGTTTTTCCAAATTTTGTTCTATTGTACTTTACTAATTTATTTGATTCTTTTTGTTTAGTTTTATTGTTTTTTATTTTTTATTTTAAATATGGTTTTACATTGTGCAAGCTGCCCTGAGTCACCATGGGTGAATAGGCTGCAATATTAAATAAAATAAATATCTACAGAAAAAGATGTGAGCCAAAATAAACACTAAAATTAATAAAGTCTTGTCTCATACACCAGCTTTTAACAGTGATTCAAAAGAAAAAAGTGCACAAAATTGACATGGCAATACTACCGTGTTTCTCACATAATAAGGCCAGGCCTTCTTTTTTTTTTGACCCCTGAAAAAATGGCCAGGCTGTCTTTTCGGGGTGACTTAATTCCCCCCCCTTGCATCCTTGGGTGGGTGAGTGGTGACAGCTTGGATGTTCGGGAGACCTTCCGCCACCATTGCTTTCCCTTCTCTCTTGCTGCCGCGGCATTAGAGCAACGCCGGGAAGGAGAGCCCGCCTGTCAGCTGCGCTGGGTGCCCCAGGCTAAGCTGACATGTGGGCCCTCCTTCCTGGAGGCAAAGCTCTCACCAAGGCAGCGAGCACCTCCCTGCCGGACCCTCCGCTCATCCGGCCAGAGCCGCACCAGAGCCGTGCGGGCTGGGCAGAGCTGGGAAAGTGAGCCGTGGGTATTTGCATGCCTCCTCCTGCCCCTCATTCCCAAACCTTGCCTGCGCGAGCAGCGCTTCACTTGCTCTGCAAAGCTGTGGCTTCCTCACCTCTCAGCAAGCAGGAGGAACCGGCTGCAGCCTCTTCCTCCTCAGCCACAGTGCAGACATTGACCTTGCAGAGAGAGAGAGAGAGAGGGAGGGAGAGATCCTCTTGGGCGAGCACCTTCCCCCACAGCCCTCTGCGTGAAAGGCGGACCCACTGGCCGGGGTGGGTAGGGGAAACCAAGCCACAAAGACTTCCTCAGCGGACACTCCCGAAGGAGTCAGTTGGAAGAAGCATGACTAGGCTGGCCATGGAGGCGCTCAGTGCAGGTGCCTCCAAAGGTGGGAAGGATGGGCTGGCGGGCACTAACCTCAGTTGTTCTCCCCGCGTCAGGCTAAGGGTGGTGGCTGTTTCTACTGCGAGTGGCTCAGACCCACTACTGCTGCTCCGCAACCAACTGCCTGCCCGCCTGACCTTTCTTTGAGGTGGAAGAGCTCACTGGGCTGAAGGGACCAGCGCGTCAGAGGCACACAGTGTAGGAAGATCAGGGAGAAATTGAAGAGGCCCCCGGAGATTCACCTCCCCACCTCTTGGGCAGCGGAGGCTTTGTTGTAGTAGGGTGTCATTTTTAAAATAATTTGCTTTGCCTTCGAAAGCAAAGGGAAGGCAGCGATGGGAGCGCCTGAAGCCAAATGTCTCCTCAGGGCTCCGGTTGCAGGGAGGAGCCCTGACTGGCTGCATGTGGCTGCACCAAATGTTAAGGCATTGCTCTAATGCTGCGGCAGCAAGGGAGAAGGGAAAGCAACAGTGTCGGAAGGTCTCCTGATATGAAGTGCCCCACCAACACAGGCAGCACCATATCCGGGCATGCAACAAAAGTACTTCCTAATGGCAAGCCCCCCCCCCACCATTCCTCCCCCATTTTACATGTTTAATATGGGCCTTAATTTGAGGGGAGGGGCTTAATTTGATTTTATTCCAATAAAACATGGTGGGGCTTCCTATTGGTGGAGGCCATATTGTTGGAGAAACATGGTAAGATATAGTAGAATAGAAGACAAAGAATGGAAGAAGATAAAAAGTATCAAGTTCTGAAATATGAAATCATGAAAAACTATTATTACAAATTATTTTATTTCAGTTTCTTTTTATTCTTTTCTACTTTATCCAAGCTGCATTCTTGGTGTATTTGTGGCCAACAACAGCTAAAGAAGTGGCAGCTGCGATTTCACACTATTGTCCACGCTCTGGATAGGAAGACCATCAAAATAAAGACAACAAAATCATGCCCTTCATCCAAGTAGTGACATTGGCAGACTCTGCTTTCCAAGTTGAGTGTGGAATATCTGGAAGAACTACTGGGACCATTAAATAGATAAAAGTCATACAAAATGAAGATGCTAAAGTGCTCTGGGATATTAGCATCTGAACAGACAATAAACATCCACATATAGTAACACCCAGAATTAACAAATGTTGATAAGAAAGACAAAGACCTGGATGGTGAACATTGTAGTATCTGGAAATAGCAGAATAGAAGAGAAACAACTGGGGGGGAATCACAAAAGACAAAAATCTGCAAATAGAAGTCGAACAACTGTGGCAAGTTTGCTTTGCAAGAAGGAAAAGGAAAAACCCAATAGTAAAAGGCTGTTTGGATATAATCCCAAAACCTTTGGGGCACCATTTGAACACCATTGGCATTGACAAAATTACCACCAGTCAATTATAAAAGGCACTTTTATCTGGAACATTTTACAACAATATCTTCAATACCATCAAACATCCACATCTGCCTATCCCAGGTGTATGGGAAGGGTTCGATAGATGAATAAAAGTGTTAAATCTAGTCTAAATATCTGGTTAACTATGAGATGAAGCATAATAATAATAATGTTTTTGAATATTGCATTGCCATCCAATCTATTTTTTGTTATTATTATAAGTCTATCCATTCAAGACTTTCCATCAGAATCACTCACCATTTAAATTTTGCCCAATTCTCCATTCACCATCAATAGAGGGATCTGCTATTAACCCTGTGAGAATTCTGGAATCGAAGGCTGTATCATCATCTTCCAAACCATTTATAAAGAAACTAATTCTGTTGTGATGAACCTATAAATTGACACATGGAAGAGAAAGTCCTATAAAAAACAATAATCCTACAAGTCTCTGTCAAATTATCTTGGAATCTAATTTACCAACAGTTTCAGGACAATCAAGTAAACAACTGCAATTTGTATTTACTGTATTAACCATTTCCCACTTGAAAAAATTAAATTCATGTGTGAAAACAGAAAGAAGCCTCAAAAGTTCAAAATCATGTAAAATTAATAAATATTTTAATTCCAAGAATTTCACATATAATATTAATAATGTTTGGCATTAGTGTGATGTGGATGTGGTCATCTCTGATACATCACTATTATATCCTATATATAAACATACTTCCCTACTATATATACTATATATCTATTCTATATATCTATATATCATTATATATCTATAATATACTATATATCTATACTATATATCTATATATATATATATACTATATTTGTTTTTTTAAGCTTTCGCGGATGTATTACATGTGTGCTGTTTAGCTTTCCTTCGGGTATTATCCCACGTCATTGTTAGTGCTGTTAAAGTTGTAGCAACGTTTCAGCAGAATCCCATCTGCCATCATCAGGCTTCTGTATGGATGTGGGTCTCACAGCTCCTGCGTTTCAAATTCGAGGCTGGTCCCAGGCTTCTAGCCATCAGAAAATGGACCAGCCTGAATTTGAACGAGGAACTGTCGCAGACCACATCCATACAGAACAGCCTGATGATGCAATTGGGATTCTGTGAAACGTTTGCCTACAGACTTTAACAGCACTACTAAATGATCGTGGGATAATACCCAAAGGAGCTAAACAGCCACACACACACACACACACAACATAAACAACACTATATATATAATAGTATATCTATTGGTCTTTTGATGATAACATTAAAAATCTATGAAACAATATTTATTACATTTACATAGCTACACATCTCATTGAAAAGTAACTATGAGGCATACAATAAAAAATATTCATAAAGTCAAAATATTAAAACAAGTACTATTAACAAACTTCAACAATATTATAAGTAACAAGTTGGCTGAGAAAATTTAGGCAAAATCATGTTTTATGAGTGAATTTGGATTGAGATCCTTATGGAAACTTGTGTTGTGCTTCGTACAGAAAGCATTNATTATAAGTAACAAGTTGGCTGAGAAAATTTAGGCAAAATCATGTTTTATGGGTGAATTTGGATTGAGATCCTTATGGAAACTTGTGTTGTGCTTCGTACAGAAAGCATTAAGATGCAACATTAGAATATGTCTAGTTCTTACTCAAGAATTTGAAAGTACTGCCAATTTTGTTAAAACAAACAAACTACAGTAAAACAAAGAAACAGATCATGGTGAATTGAAAGGAATTGTGAATAATCTTTCAATGTTGTACACACAGGAAACATTTAATTTAAAATAACTGAATTTTAGCCATATATTATTTAAGACAGTACATTTCACTTTCGAGCACTTTGGGGGAAGTCATGGTAAAAGGCAAATTAACTCTTAATACAGTACTTAATGCAGTTTAAAATATAGCAATCTCCTTTAAAGTCATTTCAGAATTTAGAAAATACAGTCTGATATACAATTTTAAAAGGATCTGGTTAACAGGAAAACAATGGAAACTGCAGTATCTGTACTTTCTCTTACATTCTGTAGCCATCTATTTCTATATTTGTTTGGTACTTCTGATTTTCTCTAAACCAGGTTTTTTTTTATTGCAGAACAAGCAAAACAATGAACACATTTCTCCCAATGAAGATAATCTCTTGAACCAATGTTGACACATAGCAATGACATTCTACATGTCTGTGGTGTTCATCAGGTAATATGTGTTCTAGCTCAGTGGTATTAGCCATATTTGGCTATGCAATGTAAAGGATCTAAACAGGAATAAAATATTTCCCAACTAATAATATAAATATTAGAAGTCTTTCAACTAAATTTTGCTCAATATAGCATTATATATTTGCCAATGCTTTCAGGAATTCACAACCAAGCTTGACTCCAATTCCACTAATTATTTTTATCAAGCCTCCTGAGATTCCCATGTTCTCCCTGCAAGATGAGCTACAAGTTTCTCTTTTCAGCGATATTGTTCATTTTCCATTTTAGAATTTTCATTAGAAGTTTGGGTACTTTGCTTTTTCAAAGCAAAGTGTGTTTCCTTTGAAACATGTTCCATTAATCTTTTTTTTTTCCCTAGAAAATCCAACTTATGTCAAAAATTCACTTTCAAGAAATCNCCTTTGAAACATGTTCCATTAATCTTTTTTTTTCCCTAGAAAATCCAACTTATGTCAAAAATTCACTTTCAAGAAATCCCTATAATAGCTTCAATCTAATATAACACTATTTACTTAATTTGGAATTGAGGTGTGTTTATGCAGGAAGCATAATGAAATTATTTATAAAGATAATATTGCCATGATATGTGATATGAAAGGATAAGTGCTGCCTTAATTATGGAAGTAAAGAATGATACTGTTTTAGTATATCATATTAACAGTTCCTAGATCTCTCTAACCCTAACTGGAACTCTATTGTTAATAAACAATAAGTTGATAACTAGGCCCCAATTTTTATGTAAATTGGGGAAAATAAATTAATGAAGAGGACTACTGCATATTTCATGCCTCAAGGGGAGAAATCATAGCATACCCCACACAACCTTTTACATGATAGGAACCAGTGAGGATTCAAAAAAAAAATCATAGTGAAAAGATAATTTGAATGTCATAAAATTACAAGCGAAAAAATTAGATGATTTAGTGTTAAAAGCAATTCCAGAGGCACCATAACTCTTATAAAGTTGCCCTTGGGGCCTACAAAAATCTTCCCTTAAATTGAGTTGACTCCAGGAGATACATTGATTGGCAACGTACATAAGTGATTTACTACTGCCATCTTCTGGGATGTATTCTGATTTCCATGTAGGCTACAAGCTACATTCCCTGGTGGCTTCCCATCCAAGTACAGATTAGATCTGATCCTACTTTACTTTTGTTAGATAAGCCAAATTCAGCTAAGTGCTACCAACAAACTAGATCTAAATTTGAGACAACTACTGTTTCCTTTCTTCCAGTTTTCTATTTCATATGATACCGTAAGCTCTTCCAGGCAGAGTTTTATTCTTTTGCATCTAGTGATGTATTGTTCATTAAAATATTAGTGTTAACTATGTGTATAATTATCTCTCTCTGTGTGTCTGTGTGTGTGTGTGTGTGTATAGAGAGGAGAGAATACAAACACACATATATTATTTTAACACACACTATATTAATTTTACACACACACACACACACACACATATATATATCTATATATATATAATAGCTGTGCTGTATGTGTGTGTTGTGTTTACATTTTCAGGGTACTTTACATGTATGCTGTCAGCTCTTTGGGTATTATCCACATCACTGTAGTTGTGCTTTTTAAAGTTGTAGCAAAGTTTTCACAGAATCTCATCTGCCATCATCAGGCTTCTGTATTGAGTTTGTCTGTATTTTGAGTTGAATGAACTCAATACAGAAGCCTGATGATGGCAGGCTGAGATTCTGCTGAAAACGTTGCTATAACATTAAAAGCACCAATTACAGTGATGTGGGGATAAATACCCAAAGGAAGCTGAAAATTAGCGCGACCAACACACACACCACAACACACACACACATATATATATATATATAGGTTGTGTGTGTGTGTGTTTTTAAGCTTTCATGGTATTAACATGTGTGTGCTGTATTAGCTTCCTTCGGTATTATCCACGTCAATTGTAGTGCTGTTAAAGTGTAGCCAACGTTATCAGGCAGAACCGATCTGCCCATCATCAGGCTTCTGTAGTGGATGTGGGTCTCACACTTCCTTGGTTTCAAATTCGAGGTGGCCTATTTTGATTGGCTAGGAGCCTGGTCTGTGTTCACTGGACTTGGAGTTTGATTGATTGGTGTTTTGTCTGGTTTCTTCTTCTGTTTTGTGGCCTTGATTGCTGAGCAACACTCTGTTTTACTATGTTGGAGCTTTCCATGTGCCAAGCTTGGCTTTATGTGAAAGGTGGCTGCTATTCAAGCAGCTAGGTTTCACCTGGTGCTGGGATGGAGGGTGTTCGAGTTGGAGTATCAGAGGAGTCGCGCTTGTGTTCAGGTGTTTGCTTGGTTTTGGTGTGGAGATCTTTCTATTGACGAGTGCAGGCTTCCAAATGATGGACAGTCATGGTGGAATATCTCTCCTATTCATGGCTTTCAGAGTCTTTTTCAATCTCTATGTTCTCTGATGATTCTGTGGCTGGCGGTTTTCGTTATATGGCTAGGGTTTAGGCGGCCATTGAAGTTGATGTGGTGACCTGTGGTTTTCATGTTGTTGACTAGTGAGGAGGTGTGTTCCAGGCTGTTTTACTGCATTTTTGTGTTCATCTTAGGCTGCAGGTACTTATTCTTCTATGGTGTCTGTCCAATGTATGTGGCCAGGCATGATGTATCAGGGAACTTCATATTATGCCTTTGTTTTCCAGGTCAATTTTGTCTTTGGGTTTTTAAGATGGCTTGCTATTTTTTTGTCTGTTTTGAAACAGACAAAAAAATAAGAAGAATACAACAAAAGAATACAACAAAAATTACAACCACAAACAGAAACAAGATGTCCTATCCAAAGAATCGGTATTCCATAGCACCCAAAAAAAATTCCAACAGAATCCATCAATGTGCAGTAGAATCCAGCCTAAACCGAAGGAGTTAAATACAGATGAAGCTGACAGAATATATTCAAGTTACGATCATCTGATATAATCAATATCCAGGCCATAAAAAGAATGACAAAAAGAGAATCTAGAGCACTACAAACCCTCTGAAAAAATGATAACAGTTGAAATATATAATAATACTCCCAGCAGACAAAGGAAATCCACCATAGTAATGGACAGAAAAAAGACTATGAAAACAAAATGACAGACCTACTCTAAGGACTCCACATAAAAACGTATAAACACAGACCCAACCACATAATCTAGAAAAAATAACCCAAGAAGAAAATTCATAACCAGCCACATAAGCAAAGAAAATCCAACAGACAATCATCCAAGAGAAAAAATCTTCTAGATGCCCCAAATGTATACAGCCTCCCAAAAATACACAAAGAAGACATACCTCTCAGACCCCATTAAGTCAGCTCCATAGGAGCACCATGTTACAAAAACCTAGCAAATACTTAGCAAAACAAACTTACAGCCAATGCTGAAACCTGGCAGTGCTGATAGACTATATAAATCTTATATCCACTTCTTAGAAAAGATCAAAGATCTACACGTGGAACAAGAAGATCTGCTTGTAAGTTTCGACGTGGTTTCAACTATTTACTCAAGTCCCGATTAAAGAAAACTCTTGAATTCATAAAAATAAATACAACCAACTAAAACCTCATGGAACTACAGAACACTGTCTCATGAGTCATATACCATATATACCATTATAGATCATAGATATATCAAGCAAATTGAAGGAGCCCCTTTGGGATCACCACTGTCCCCATCATGTGCAAACCTGTTCATGAAGATTCGAATCCCAGAAGCCCGGCTAATGCACCCCAGAAACCCAAAACATGCTGAAGATACATCGATGACACATTTGTGATTTGGCCCCATGGAAAAAGAAAACCTAGAACATTTCCTAACACACCTAAACAGCCAACACACCCCAAAATCAATAGTTCACCATGGAAACGGAAATAACAACAAACAACGACCATTCCTAGATGTACTAATCTACAATAAAGAACAGGATGGCACACTGGGACACACCATATACAGAAGAAAACACAACAACCGCTACCTCAATGCCCAATCCCACCACCCCCAGCACAGATAAATTCCGTGGCTAAAACACTAAATTGCCAGAATAAACTGTCTATATATAGACACATATAAAAACTGAACTATGCGCACCGGACTAAAGTGATTGACAGCCAAATGGCTCCACAGAAAACACAAATACACCAACTTGCATCCAAAAAACACACCAAAGATAACAGAGACCTAGAAGACCAACAGGACCTATGGAACAGCTGTCTTGCGCCATACAATAAGAGTAGCTACAGATAAAATCAGCTAAGATACTACACAGGCATCACATCAAGACTGCCTTCAAAACAGACAAAAAAATAGCAGCCATTCCTTAAAAAACCCCAAAGACAAATATTACTGGAAAACAAGGCATATATGAAGTTCCCTGTACTCGATGCCCGGAACAACATACATTGACAGACCAATAGAAGAATAAGTACCCGCCTAGATGAAACACAAAAATGAGTTAAAAAACAGCTGGAACACACCTCCTCACTAGGTCCAACACATGAAAAGCCACAGGTCACAAACAATCAACTTCAATGGCATAAAACCCTAGCCCACTATAGGAAAACCCCAAGCCACAGGAATCATCAGAGAAACATAGAGATTGAAAAAAAGACCTGAAAAGCTATGAATAGAAGAATGATTCCACCAGACTGTCAATATTTGAAGCCTGCACTCTTCAATAAAAATCTCCACACCACAAACCAAGCAAGCCACCTGCAGCACAAAAAAACAGACTCCCTCTGATGCCTCCCGAACTCAAACAACCCCCCCACCAGGCACCCAGTGAACCTGGGTCTTTCCTAATGCGATAGCACATCCTTTCACACGAAGCCAAGCTTGCACTGAAAGCCTCCAACAAGGAACAGGAGTTGTTGCCAGCCAAATCAACCACAAAACAGGACAGAAGAAACCAGAACACCAATCAAAATCAAACTCCAAGTCCAAATGAACACAGAACCCAAGGCTCCTAGCCAATTCAAAATTAGGCCAGCCGGCGAATTGAAACCAAAAAGCTGATTGAGACCACATCCTTACATGAAGCCTTGATGATGGCAGAATGAGATTTTGACTGAGAATGTTGCTACAACTTTGAAAGCACTCCAATGAACGTGGATAAGACCCGGAAGGAAGCTGAACAGCACACAGTAAGTGCCCGCGAAAGCTTAAAAAACATATATATAATATATATATATATATATTATAATTATATTATATATATATATATAAATATATATATAATATATATATATATATATGTATGGATCTTTGGTTATTCGGGTTTTCTCCCGTGTAAAATTGGAAGTATCTAGGCAACGTATATATAGGGGTGTGTGTGTGTGTGTGTGTGTGTGATTTTTATCCATGTAAATTTCAGTACACAGTATTCTTCAAGTTAGCAATCAATGTTCACATGCTGCTTTCCACAGCTGATTACTCAGTATTTACTCCAGATATACAATGAATGTGTTTCTTCACATTCACATTCTGAAGTTTACCAATAGGCTAGTGGACAGCTGGATGTGTCTTCTGACATGCACCATGATTAAACCTGAACTGGCCAATAATTTGGATGCAACATATGGATGGATCACTTCTTCTGTTTAATAACTCTTGAAAAACAATCATATGTAATAAACCTTTTGTCCTTTACTGATGTACAGCTTGTTCTAAGGAACTTGGTGGAGGCTTTAAATAAAGATTTTGTTGCTTTGGCTGTTCTTCCTACTGTTGCTCCTGCCAGTTTGTAGAAATCTATTTCCATTTTGCATGAACAAGTACTCATGAGTTTAAAGGGATGACTTGTCTTTTCAAATAGATACTGAGAAAATCTAGAGTACTTTAATCTGCCTTGATATCCACTCTAATCAAATCAAATGGGACCAGAATAATTGCATCCTAGAAGCACTGAATATGTGAGAAGAAACAAAAAGGTTATGAAAAGACAGAATAATGCAGTGCAAAAGCAAAAGTGAAGCTTTGCAAAATTCATTTGGAAAATCAGGACACAAGTGTTGAGTCTGTTCAGTGTTCAGTACATTTCTGACCAATATAAAAAGCTACAGTTATCTATACATTAACCCAGGATTGTTATAATTATTCAGACAGTCTAGACTATACTAAAATTTTAAGGAAGAGACGATGAAATGAATAGAAATTGATGTTTATTATGAAAATTTGCTTTCCTGAATAAATAGAATATATAGGTCCTTATTATGAAAATTTGAAATTTATTATTATTTCCAGAGGTAGTCAATATTGTGTGGGTTTGAGAAAAAAATTGAATTTATTACTTTTCCAGTGAAAAATCTGATGTGTAACTATCAACGACTAGCAGTATAGTTTGGTTCAAAAAAGTTTTCACATATGAAAATGAAAGAACATTATCCAATATTCTTCATTATTTTTATTAATTAACACAGTTTCTTAAAATGTGGTCCCTCCTGAGAGACCCCAAGATCCTTTCAGGGGTCCACAAAATCAACATTATTTGTCCAATATTTACAACATACACACACACAAACACACAAAATAAAACAAAAGAAAATGTCTTTGGGGATCAAAGTGGGTATTATTTGCTATGTTTTTCTTTTTTCCAGCTCAACATTTTTTTATAGCCTGTTACTGTCTTTTGCTGTTTGACTGTTATCATTATAAAAGATACAGGCTTTTTCTACTTTGTTATTTGTAGCATTATCTCATGTTTTACAACATCTTTGCACACAACACGCAGGCAACATGAAATACAACTAGTGGAAAGTTCTCAGTGGTATTAATGCATAAAAAAGAATGTGGTTCCATCTTCACTGTCTTTACCCAGCCAAAAGCTGATGAACAGCCAATTTTCCTTTATCACATTAGCACAGCCATGAGGGAAACGCATTTGTTCTAGTCAGCTACACTAAAGATACTATTACCAATCTAACATATACATGTTTTATATCAGCAGTATTCTCGGAGTATGAGAGAGCCAACAATATATTAACACTAGCATGACAGTTTATTTAAGAAAAGAAAATTGTCTCTGTAGAGGGACAGAAGTTAGAAATGTATGGCTAAAGCTACGTGTCACTGGCCTAATAAAGGTAATAATTCTTCAGCTTTCTTTATAGCAGGTAACAGTCCAGTGACAGTCCTGTCATATCATTCAAATAAAAATGTTGTCTTTTACAAGTTTAAGTGCACCTTTATTTTTAAGTCAGAAATGAAAGCTGTCTTATATTAACTTTCCTTGGTAGGCATATTTGTGCTTTGGGTTGAGGATTAGCTTGCTTATCTCTATTAAATGGCTAATTACAGTAAGACTGAATAACACACCACAGTATCTCCTATCAGGCTTTCTTTTTAATACTGAATCAAGTATTTATAGGGATGAAGCAAAAAAAAAATTGTTTGAGTGGCCCAAAATATCATATTATGTTAAAACCAAGAATTATTAGTTTGTTTTCCATCTGCACCAACTGGCCTTTTTATTATTTTATATTTACATTTATATTGTCAATATGGAAGGGTTATTGATCGTCAGTGAGTTCTGATCCTCAAAGGGTAATGGGACTCCATTTTTCAAAGGACAAGAGCCACCAGGTTGTAATGCAATCTAGGAAAAGGCCTGTAATACTTTTTTGTCTATCAGTTTGATTTAAAATTAAAAGAGGCATGCTAAGCCAATTTTCCTATGTTCTTTGGCAAAGTATTATTGGGTAACTGCTCTGATGTTGTTTTGTAATTTGCTAATTTTTGACAGCATAATTTTGTTGGATTCAACATTCAAACAGTAGACAGGTGGTATGTACAGTCCATAGTCTATGAGGTGCTTTCTAAATCTCTTCAGGTATCTCAAAAGATGAACTTGAATCAAAAGACACCACAAAGTTGAATCTTGGAAGGCTCTTCCATCCTCATTCATATACTAGTGGGCAACTGTTCATGCCTTGGTATGTTTCAGAGCATTATACAATCAGGGCTTCATAACCAATACAGTAACCTTCCATTTCCAATGCCTTCCATTTCCAGTATTAATTTTTGAATATCAGGATTAAAAGGAGCTGCACTTTTCATTCCTTGTGTAAAGAAGTAAAGCAAAAGTAAACCAACAATCAGTCCATGGAATACCTATGTTCTTTTCTGGATTATAAAATAGATGATGTGGACCATAAACTGGTGTGCCAAGAATATTTAAGCTCCACTTAAACAGTTGGTCTAGTTGATCATGGATAAAAATTTGTCAAATCTGTGCAAAGATTGATTCCATTTTTGGACACAATCTGCTCCCATGGACCATCTAAAACATTTGTATGAACCAGTTTCCTTGCTTATGGATTAAAGATTCTTGATTCTCTTGAATATTATTAAATGCCTTTCAGATCCTTCATAATTTCGTTTATAAAATTCTTTCTTCAAGAACTAAAACATTTCAATGAGTTCTTGGATTATTAAGATTTTTTTAACACAAGATGTTACCCACAAATCTAAAAGCCATTATCATGAACTCTTACTTAAGAAGCCATCTCTGGGTCCAAGTTCAACAGCTATTGCAGTTCTGGAAACTCTTAGAGGAAATGGTTCTTTTATACCAACGCAAATTCATTTTTGGACATTCTAATGGATCATCTGTAATTGTAGAGATAGGGAAACTTGGATCAGCTTGGAGAAGGCCAATCAACATGATATGGAAAGATATTCAAAAGACATATAAATAGAAAATCAAGGAGTTATATATGTTTAGCCTTCAGAAAAGACAGCTAGGAGATGTGGCAGTATTCTCCAAATATTTGAAAGATTAATTCACAAAAGCTGTTCATGTTTGTATCAAAACACAGGTGACAAATAATGAGTTTAATTTATAAGAAGACAAATTTCAATCACATGTTAGAAAAAAGAGTCCTAACTAATGGATCAGTTTGACAGTCAAAGCAGTTTCCCAAAGAACTACTGGGTTTTCTGTCATTGGAAATAATCAAGACAAAAATGAACAGACATCTTTCTGAAATACATTAATCTGGATTCCTGCATTAAGCAGAGGGCTGGAACTGATATCTTAAATACACGATACCAACTTCAACTATAATGATTATGATTCTACAACCTTTTGGATATCTATCTATCTATCTATCTATCTATCTATCTATCTATCATCTATCTATCTACAGATGAAACTCAAAAAATTAGAATATCCTAGTA